>JAGFNQ010009421.1:0-96174 GCA_024364735.1 Boesenbergia rotunda
TAACCATCGACTACACATTGAATGGAAAACGCTGTCAAGTATCTAGCACCCAACACTATAAGATGCGATAACCATGAAATTCACAATTTGCAAAAATTTGTTTTTGATTGTAATGGGGGTTCTCTCCACAATTTTTTATTCAAAAGATTCTAAGATTTGCAGTTGTCTGAAATATTTATTTATTGGCTGGTGTTGTTGTTCTTGTTAGATGCAGCCGTAGGGGTTGAGTTAATTGTAGTAATTGAATTGCTCCCAGTGAAACGTAAATATTCCTTGGAATGGATTTTTTTAGCTAGGAATTTCTTATGATTTGGTGAAAATCTCCTGTATTTGTGTCACACTATATGATTGATTAACCAAACGATTGTTAAAGGACATCACCTTTGCAACCATGGGTTGGTGTTTTGAGCCATTTTTTTTCTTATTCATTTTTAATTTTCTTTTATTACATATGCGTGATGTTAACAGTTTGAAATACGTATATGTTCAGGAAATTTTAAATTCTAAATCGTTTCAGTTAATTCTACCAATTCTTTATCGTTTCCCATTATTCCTGGACACCAACCACCACTTGATCCAATTGTTGGGCACCCATTCAGTTGTTGGATTGAGCTGGAGAATGGTGTGAAAATGCTCTCATTCTGGCCACGACTCAAGGACCTGCCTCAGCTCAAGAAAAACGATTAATGGAATTGGGTAACGTCAAATTTCGATCAATTGATCCGGCTTTATGAAAAATTTTCACCTGCTATTAGGGTTTCACAACGCGCAGTTCATAAGCCCAGCATTTCAGGGTTCATGTCTCATTTAGAGGAAAAATTCTTACAAAATACATTATAGTTGAGAATCGAACTGCGGATGTCTAGGATAATAACTAATTGCTTTTCCACTGTACCATAGCCCCGGGAGCTCTGTCTCAGCTCAAGAGTTCATGAAGGTGGTGGAGTGAGGTTCTTTGGAGTGTAACTTCTAGTACACTTATATCCTATCCTTTTTGCGCCACTTCCCGTTGTCATCTTCTCGTGCTTCTATTGTTGAGGTCACTTGCATCCTGTTTGGAAGCCTTTTAAGTAAGGAATTGGAATTCAATTCCGGTCCATCCGGAATTGAATTCCAATTCTCATGTTTAGAATGAATTGTAAAAACAGAATTGAATTCAATTCAATTGTTATATTTTTACGATTTTATCCTGCGAGGATGGAGCTGGAGCAACTTTGATTTGTTTTGTGAGGGGACGATTTGGTAATTTAATTTGTTCAAGTGAATTCCTTTCACAAATCAGAGATGTTTAGGTGTGATTTGTTTTGAGGGTTTTGAAAGGAATTGAAATTCAATTCCTTATCAATTCCTTCCTGAAAATTGCTACCAAAGGATGAAATTGAATTCCAATTTCCAAAGAAATTCCAATTCCTTCCTTTCCAAATAGGGTGTTAGCTCTCGGAATAAGGTATTTTCTTAATTTCTCAGATATATAAATATCGAGTTTCAATTTTGATAAATTAATGGATAAAGTTTTTTTAATAGACAATTAATTTAGAACGTTGAGCTAGACCGTCCGTTACAAATATTTTTCGAATTATCATAATGGTTAGTAAAAAATATTCGTGGAATCGAATTCGTCATATTCATAATTAATCGGCATAAATTGAATATTTGATGTCGACTTTAAAAAAAAACTCAGACCACTCAAAGCCTATCCAATGACTCCCTTTGAGGACATGAATATGAGAGACAAGAGAGAAGAAAAAGCAAAATTGTCGAACCACTTCAACAATTTTGTTATTTTAACTTCATTGATAAGAAGTTACATGGAGCGAGGAGAGCACAGATCATTTCTAGCAGGACTTGAAGAGCTCAGGAAAAGTGATTGGCAAGTTTGTGATCCCAGGAAGCCCAACTCAAGTTGCTAAGTATTCCTAAACTTCCATGGGCATAACTGAGTTGATAAAAGATAAGATTGATAGATTATCACTAAAGGTCTCAAATTTGAACCACGTAGTTGATGGAACGTAAATCCCTACACCCTATATAAAAATTCTCTCTTCCCCACCTCTTACGTTCTCGGTCACCATGATTTATCTCTTCCATGTTAATCCTAAGACGAACTAACAAGGGCAATGAAAATGAACATTTCGCCTTACCATAATTTATTGCTTAAGACGAACTAACAAGGGCAATAAAAATGAACATTTCGCCTTTTGCCACTCAGAAGTATTCCTCAGGTTAAAGCAGCCTCAACGGTAGAAAGCGGCCGACTTGTCTTTTCGAGGGTCTTTCAAATTCACAAATGAGCTGAGTTGATCCAAACGTAATCTGAATTAGTTGGTTTCAGGTCACAATTTGCCAGAAGGCATCTCAGAAAGCTGTTCTTTCCAATTCCAAATCAAAACGGGACAAGCCTGCAGAAACTGCTCTATTCGATCTGTGCTCATTGAGTCAAGAGCAAGAAACAGATCTTCCATCATAACTTAATCTCTTCAGTCATCTGGCTCCATCGATAAGTCTTGAATATCGACTTACCAATGAACTTGGCCAACCAATTGTTTATGGGTTTGACCATCTAATTCAAAAGTTTTGATCAGAAATTCAATTCTTGAAGGTTCCAATGGTAGATCTGCCAGTTTTCATTGTACATGGCGTCCAAAATGCTAAAAGACCGGGACCGAGGTCCACAATCGACAGTCTGGTGACCTCAATAAACAAGAAAGATTCAAATTTCATTAAAAGCAACACAAGCAAAAAAAAAAAAAAAAGAAATCCGGAATGTAGTATTCGAGTGCAAGAAGTCGGCTCATCCATTTTTGGAAAGAAGTTTGATGAATTTAAATAGTGATGATCGCAATCGATCAACTATAAATTATTGAGCAATGTTATTGCCCCTTCACGAGATGAAATAGCAGGCTCTATCTGCAGCTTCTAAACCGCTAAACGATTCACTGATGCAAGTAGAACATTCACTTCGAATGGAATTTGCGGCTGACAGACTCGTAACTTGGAACATGGATTACTACAAGAAAGTAGGAAGATAATTATGAAATATCATAGTGAAAACAATATACGTATAAACTTTTTCTGTACACTAATTGTTAATTGTAACATACCATCTCCCCAAGATGCCATTGTAAGTGGGGAAGCTATCATCTTCCGAGAAAGGGAGGTAATGTCTTCCAATGTTATTTTGTCGACAGTTTCTAAGAAATGCTCTACTGGTTTCCTGCCAAGTCAAGAAAAAAATCGTGCATGCATATGCAAACCTTACTAAAGTAGCTATTTAGAAAAATTTATTCACAATTAAGCAATTTACACTTCCATCTGATGAAAAATTAAAAGAAAATCAAATGCAAGCCTTCCAATACTCGCATATAAGAAAGCCAAACTTACTAGTCGAATAGATTCACTGGGTGTATGTTAGTTGCAACAATATTGTACGTGTTAATCGTTAAGAGTGCCAATAGAATAAATTCAAATCTTGAACAAAGAAAATTTTTGAAAACAAAAAAATTAGTAGAACTAAATTAAAATTATAAAGTTATGATTTCAATAATAAGAAAAATATGGTAGATATCTAAAAAATTATATTGAAAAAGATGCAGTTAATAAGATAACAAATTGAAGGTTTAAAAGAGAGTTTTCAGAGTCTCATGTGATTGCTTTAGGCTAAAGTAGGAAATATCACATTCAGACTTGTAGCAAAGACTATAATGCAAAGATGTGTGAATAAAGTTGTTAGAAAAATAGAATCAAAAGTCCTACGTGTAGAGGCAATTAAATGCAGCTATTCACAACTACAACAACTAGGGTGTAAACCAGCCAAGCTGCTCGCAAGCTATTCGAGTCTCGTTTTGGAAAAAAATTTGTTCGATTAAGTTAACGAGTCGAGTTCGAACTTGATTTCGAGCTCGAAACCATTATCGAGCTGAAATAGAATTTAACAGTATTTGGTTCATGAGCTGGTGGGCATGTTCGTTAAGAGGCTCGTTTATATATATATATATATATATATATATATATATATATAAGGGTTTACTATACTAAGGACCTTACGGTACAAACTCCGTATAGACTTTAACCATTTTTTCGATTTGAATTTTTTTTTATACTTGACACCATAACCCAACCACCAAATCCTAAAGGCAAAATCTTAAACGGCATAATCACAAGCTAAAAGAAATAAAGCAAAAAATAAAAAAAAACCAAATACACTTGGTCCACACAAGTTTACGCAGTAAGGTCCTTAGCATTATATATATATATATATATATATGTTGCACACATATCCGTAAGCACCTAGTGAGATTTAGGATAATAGTATTTAGGTTAAAAAAAAGTATTTTTTTTAAAAAAAATTAACACTAGGTGTTTATGGGGCATATCATCCCTCTCTCTCGGTTAAGAATTAAAGCTCGAATCGAACTCAAGCCGAGTTTTCGAGTTCGAGCTTAAGGAAAACCCAACCAGGCCGAGCTTGAACCTTTTACTGTTCGGCTCAGCTCAGCTCGATTACACTCCTAACAACAACCAAGCTTTATCCCACTAGGTGGGGTCGGCTAATGTAGTTATTCAAATGAAAAGAAATAAGTTAGGATGCTATAATATGTTCATCATGACCAACAAAATCTATAATTAGATAAACCAAATAAATTAGAATTGAAAATGTCAAAGCTTAAAGGAAGAGTAAAGATTGTCAGCATGAAAAATTCTATAATATTTGCCAGCATGGAAAATATTGAACCCAAAGAGTGTCTTCCAGAACTAATTACAGTTTCAGAGCAGAATAATGGTATAAAAACATTCAGAGAAATCATTCAAGTTTCAAACTCCTATGCAAGGCGTTGGCACTAGTTTTTTCCAGTTCTAGAACTCCTTATCATGAACGAGGATCCTTTCTCCAGAAAGGTTTGGCATGCCATTATACCAAAGTTTAAAATATCGTTCCATTTCAGAGTTTCAACACTCAGCTAAAACCATTTTAGTTTGGATACTGTATTGTTGACAATCAGCAGGATTTGACACACATCAAAATAAGACACATGAGTACATTCAAATCATGTTTAAGATATACCTCTCCCCATACGTCAAAATCTGTCGGCCAATATCTTCAGATGCCACCATCTGCAGGGAAAAAAAGTCAAAAAAGATGAATATAAAAATAAAGTATTAAATCTTGCAAACAGTAAAACAAATGTTACTCTTGATTCCAGATTCATCAGTATCGCGGACTTGGTTGACTGTTTAGCCCGGTCCAGTTGTACCTGATCAACTTTAGAAAGGAGAAAAACAATTAAACAAATTTGGAATGACTCAGAAGTTGCAAGAAAAAATGGAAAACCTTGGCCAGGAGTTGCAATTGCTAGGAGTTCTCGTACGGCCAAATCAATGGCTGTAGAAACAAAATCTGGACTCTGTTGGGGAGAAACAAATTATTAGCAATATTCTCTAATTTCAGGGAAGAAAAATATAAGTGTGCAAAAGGGCAACAATTGTCGTTCTGTAAATCAAGATCAATTTGACATGGAAGCAAAAGCACAAGACTTTCACAGTATTGTACAATACAAGAAATGGAAGGATCCCATGTACGCAAGTTTTTGTTTCTTATTTATATTGATGAAGAGTATGAACCATTATTACATTTAATATAACCTATTTTTTGCTGTCAACTGACTCCTGTATTTTGATCCTTCAGATTTTTAATTTCCTTTTCTAATGCTTGGTCACGTATTAATATGATACATATCATATTTTACTACAATTAAGAGTATTATTCTTAGGAAAATTTGTATATATGTGGAAAAATTCTGTCAGCACTTCTCCCCACTGAATGAGCAACACATTTTATGGGCTTAATCTTCAATGCCATGAATGTGCTTTCTCCCATCAGCACACTGAAGCTACTCAACTTGCATAGTAAATAGCAAAATCATTTTCACCATACAAATTCTAAGTTTTATACACTAATACATAATAATCAGCGTTCAACATCAATGCGTATATTACAAACTCAGGATAACTTCCCAAGATGGCATACAAAAATTCATATCTATCAGTAACAATATTTTAGCAGTCACAATTCTCAAATATGATGAACAAATTTATTAAAAAAAAGATTAGATAAGTCACAGATGTCAATAGTCGGAAAGAAAATATTGGTGAGTCACTCACAGTGGTGGCATGGATCCCAAAAATTCCAGTATTGTTGTAGATACTGTTAAAAGCAGTAAACGATTGAATTTGTTGGAATTCATTTAAGATTCGAAGATCTGCAAAAGCAAATTACATCAGAAAGTTGGAAATAAAGGGATAAGAGTAATTTTCGACTGTTTTTCTCGGGTGAGGTGTGATACAAACCAAAACAAAGAAGCCAACTTAAGCATGATGGAACAGAATCATTGTAGGCAATAACTTACATAGACGAGAGTACATCCCCTTTCCAGGACCACCAGCTGAAAAAGAGCCTCCTCCTCCCATGAGCATCTGACGGCGAGATGGGAGAATTATTTTCAGACAATTTCATAAGTTGCAGTATCACAATGATGCAAAAGCTTTGTTTAACAAGAAGAGGAAACAAGATGAAGAACAAAAATGGAAAACAGGTTGAGTGCCACTATAACAATCTGGAAACTCGAGTATGCATTTAAACCTGAAGCACAGTAAGAGTTGTTGAATCTTTATCCTGTCGCCAGCCACCGGGTACTTCGAAAGCAAGTGCAATATGAGTCCTCTGCTCAAGTTCGGAACAAACAAATGAGCAACCATATGAAGTAACTCATATAGTAAAAGCCTCCACTGCATGAATCAATAAAACAGACATGACAAAATACTAACATCAGAATCTGCTTGACACCGGTAGTCTCCTCCAACATAAACAGATTTTGGTTCATCATGACGAAGTACTTTGGGAACGTCTGATAATAGTGGTTTGGCAATGGATACCAACTCTTCATGTTCAACTCCTGAAGCCGCAAGGACAATCCTAGAAGCTGTATAGTTCTCCTATAATTTCCACAAGAAGTAAAAGATAATGGGTAAAAAGTCAAAGAAATCCATGAGGTTGAAAGTTTGGTATGTGAAATCTTATAAGACTACCAGTATCACCCATGTTTGGCTTGGTAATGATTGGCAATCTATAACAGAATATAACTATCTAAAAGGGATCAATTTACTATGTTGATACTTCATACTAAAATGATTTCCCCCTGTTAAAACAGGTTTTATCCATATACATAGTATTTTAACGAGGTTTTGTAAAGTAGTAAATTGTATGAGCATTTGCTATAATGGCATACAAAATTCAGCTTCACTATCAAAATTTTGAAAATTTCAATTCAATCGCAGATTTTTAAAATTTTGAATATTAGAACATAAGTTACTCATACTTACTGCAACAAACTCCTCTAAAATAGCACTATTTAGCCTGTTTATTGCTGATTCTGTAGCCATAAGAGGATTTGCCAATGCACCAGAATAACCAGCAGAGTGAATAGCCTCCAAGAGCAAACCCTGGGGATTGTTAGATATTTCTCCTATCTCTACTTTGATTTTTTGCAACTGCATTAACAAGCCAAAAACGTATCAATATCTTTCACCAAGAAAACAAGAGAAACCGGTAGCATACATTGCTAAGATTAAATACCTGCTCATTAACCTCCCAATCTAGGAACACAGCATTCCTAACGCAATCAATTAACACCTCAACCATCTCGGGCATATAAGTTTTCAGAGCGTCATAAGTGTAACCCATCTGTTCGCGTGAAGCAGAAGCTGTAACATTGCCACCAATTGCCTCTACTTCACGCACAACACGCAAATGGCTCCTGTTTGTTGTGGTCTTAAAAGCCATGCGCTCCAGGAGATGTGTAGAGCCTGATGATAAGGGTGTTTCATACACAGAACCACAATCAACATAGATCCCTAGTGAGACAGCTGGGTTCTGTCAATTAAAACAATCCAAGTCAAGATAAATTCATGAGCTAAGTAAATCCTAGTGAAAAAACAAAGAAGACATCATCTCGTTGAACATACGGGCGATGTTTCAGAGGCAATCTTGACACCATTAGGAAGAGTTGTAATTTCTGTCTTCCCTGGCTCTAAATAATCAGGCAAAGCTGGAGGAAGTGCCACATTAGGAAGTGGAAAATCTAACGGGGGAAGTTGACTAGACTTTTCTCCTGTAAGCCAGCTAAAAAAACCACCAGATGACTTTTTTGCAACAGTTGTGCTTGCATACCTAGCTGCCTGATCAAATAGCACAGTGCCACCTGCATGATTCTGACAAGCAAGTTTGTTTCTAAATCATTGCAGAATGTAGTAAAATTAATAAATTTTACTAGATGGTTCTGGTGGAAGAATTATTAAACTTATTTTGGATGAATAGGAAATTTAACAAAATATTTTGTTAATTAACAGCATGGTGGCATAAAATTAAACCAGATTGCAAGGTGAGAGTTATAAAAATACAACACTATAGAAAACAAAGAGAAACACAACTGGCATTGAAGTCGAACTAAAAATTTGGAACATTAGTTACTCATCAAATTTTTAAGAGAAAGCATTACACCATAGATAGGCAATGTTGTAAAAATCGGGTTGGGCGGGTGCCTAGGCGCCAATCGGCCCCCAGCCGCTCCGAATTTGTGCAAATCGGCTTGGGTGTGGCGGGTGGCCGCCTAGGCGGCACCTGGGCGACCTAGGCGGTTTTTTTTTAATTTTTTTTTAAAATTTGAAAAAATGTTCTTAAGCCATTGCAAAGTGTCAAAACTATTCAGTTTCTGGAATTTTCTAGGCATTACAAGTTTCAAAATCTTAGTAATCTTGATGACATGGTCCATATTTGCTCCCGTTGTTGTATATTCACTCATTTTTTTTTGTCTAGTAAATTGATTGCATTGGAGAAAAAATCTACACTTTGTTGTTTGCTTTCTAGTGCATAGATCAATATGAGCTGAGTTGCTGCAGTTCGTTGAATCCTTTTTATTATTATTATTTTTTTTGCTTTTTCAGGATCCTGAATTTTATCAGTATCTGAAAGAGCATGACAAGGAGATGTTAGAGTTCGATGCAGAAGAGATTGACGTGATTATAATATCATATTGACTAATGGATTCTGGTGTTGTCATGAAACTTAACTACTTGGTCATCGTTCTTGTAATTTGATAATTGTTATTTAATATAAGAGATACAAAGATTAGCCCTATTTATATACAAAAACTAGGACCTTTTCAAAAGGAATAAATCAAATCCTATCAATACTTATATCTAATATTTAGGATATTCTAACATCCCTAATATTTAGGATATTCTAGCACTCCCCCTCAAGCTAGAGCATATAAATTATATGCACCCAGCTTGTTACATATGTAGTCAATTCGAGAACCTCTCAGTGACTTAGTAAATATATCTGCTAGCTGATCATGTAAGTTAACAAAACTAGTAGATATTTCTCCAGATATGACTTTCTCTCTGACGAAGTGACAGTCGACTTCAATATGCTTTGTCCTCTCATGAAAAACTGGATTTGAAGCGATATGCATGGCGGCCTGGTTATCACATATAAGTGACATTTGTGTGACATCTCCAAACTTTAACTCCAGGAGCAACTGTTTAAGCCATATAAGCTCTTGACTGGCTATAGCCATAGCTCGATATTCTGCCTCTGCACTGGATCTTGCCACAACATTCTGCTTTTTGCTTTTCCAAGAAATAAGGTTACCTCCGATAAATATACAAAAACCAGAAGTAGATCTCCTATCACTGGGAGATCCTGCCCAATCTGCATCAGAATATCCTATGATTCGAGTATGCCCTTTGTCTTCGTACAAAAGACCCTTTCCTGGAGCGCCACTGATATATCGAACAATGTGAATTACAGCATCCCAATGTTCTTTACATGGAGAGTTGAGAAACTGACTTACTACACTTACTGCGAATGAGATATCTGGACGAGTAACAGTAAGATAACTTAGTCTCCCTACTAATCGCCTGTATCGTTCAGGATCTGGTAGAGGCTCCCCCTGATTTGGCAAGAGCTTGATATTAGGATCCATAGGGTTGTCAACTGTCTTTGAGTTTAACATTTTTGTTTCTTCTAGAATATCCATTGCATACTTTCTTTGGGATATAATGATCCCATTTCTGGACTGTGCTACTTCTATCCCCAAGAAATATTTGAGTCTGCCGAGATCCTTTGTCTGAAAATGTTTGAAAAGATGTTTCACCTGTGAGATCCCAAGATGATCACTACCCGTGATGACAATATCATCAACATAAACCACTAGGTAGATGCAACCAGTAGATGAGTGGCGATAAAAGACAGAATGGTCAGCATTGTTTCGAGTCATGCCAAACTGTTGAATTACAATACTGAATCTACCGAACCATGCTCTGGGTGACTGTTTGAGACCATATAAAGATTTTCGCAAGCGGCACACAAGACCAGAAGACTCCCCCTGAGCAACAAAACACGGAGGTTGCTCCATGTAGACTTCTTCGAGCAGGTCACCATGTAAGAATGCATTCTTGATGTCCAACTGATATAGAGGTCAGTGTTGAATCGCAGCAATGGACATGAGTAAGCGTATAGAAGACATCTTGGCAACAGGAGAAAACGTGTCCTCATAATCCAATCCAAAGACCTGAGTATAGCCTTTAGCAACGAGACGAGCTTTAAGTCGATCAACCGTTCCGTCTGGACCAATCTTCACCGTATATATCCATCGACAACCAACAAGGCAACAACTGACTTTCCTGGTGGTAGAGGAACGAGGTCCCAAGTCCCACAGCTCCGTAAAGCACTCATTTCGTCCAGCATAGCCTGTTCCCATCCCGGGTGGGCAAATGCATCTCCTGCATTCTTCGGAACAGAAACAGACGACAAAGAGGAAAGACAAGAATAATAGGAAGGAGAAAGACGATGGTAACTCATAGATACATAATGTGGAGAAGGATTACGAGTGGAACGTATACCTTTCCGAAATGCAATGAGAATATCAGATTCAGACGACTCGACCGGAGGAAGGGGTGTAGGATCTGGCTCCAGAGATGATCCCATGGCTGGCGGCAAAGCTGGCTTAGGACGACGTTGATAAACCTGCAACGGAGGAGAAATTGGAGCTGGAGGTGATAGAGAGTCTTCTGGAGAATAAAAAACTGATACAGGCACAGAAGAAGGAAACTCAGAAGACGATTCTGAAGGCCTAAAGAAAGGAACCGAATCAAAGAACGTGACATCAGCAGAGGTGAAATACCGACGGAGAGTAGGGGAATAACACTTGTACCCTTTCTGAGACCGTGGGTACCCAAGGAAAACACATTTATGTGACCGAGGAGAGAGTTTATCAATTCCAGGATCAAGAGCATGAGCAAAACATGTAGAACCAAAGACCCTAGGTGGTAAAGGATGAAGGGACTGATTTGGATACAGTATATGATAAGGTATTTGCCCTAAAGTAGAGGAAGGCATGCGATTGATAAGATAACATGCAGTAAGTACGACTTCTCCCCAAAATCGTAAAGGAACATGAGAGTGGTGGAGAAGAGCCCGGGTGGTCTCTAGAAGATGACGATTTTTGCGTTCTGCAACTCCATTCTGTTGAGGAGTATGAGGACAAGACTTCCGATGTAATATGTCGTGAGTTGCCAAGAAGGTCTGAAACGGAGTAGATAGATACTCACGTGCATTATCACTCTGTAAGGATCGGAGAGGGATACCAAATTGTGTTTTTATTTCATTAAAAAAGGATTGAAAAATAGAAAATAGTTCGGATCGATCCTTCATCAGATATAACCAAGTACAACGGGAGAAATCGTCTATAAAAGTAACAAAATATCGTGACCCTAATATAGAGGTAACACGACTTGGACCCCAAATATCGGAATGAACTAAAGCAAAGGGAGACGTAGCCCGATTTATAATGCGAGGAGTAAACGAACTACGTACATGCTTACCTAACTAACATGACTCACAAGATAAAGACTTTAAGTGAGATAGACTAGGAGGTAATTGTTTTAACTTATCGAGACCAGGATGTCCTAACTGAGCATGAATCACAAGTGGAGATGTCGCCGTTGTACCAATGAAAGAGTTTTGGTGAAGTCGATATAGACCATGAGCGTCACATCCGAAGCCAATCATCCTCCCCGTATTCCGGTCCTACAATGAAACAGAGGATTTAGTAAACGAGATGACACAATCAAGAGACCGAGTAAGCTGACTAATTGATAATAAATTAAAGGGAGCTCCGGGGACATAAAGAACATTCTGAATGGGAAGAGATGGAGAAGAATGAATACTACCAACACCTTGGGACTGAGTTTGAGAACCATTTGCCATGGTGACAAAGGGTAAATAACCGGAAGTAGATAACGAGGAAAAAAGAGATCTATTACCGGTGATATGATTGGTGGCCCCAGAGTCAAGTACCCAAGGACTCGAAGAGCGAGATATGCCAGCAAAGGAATTACCAGCTTGTGTAACGACAGCAAGGGAATTAGAATCCCGTCGATCCTCATACCATTTCAGAAAGTCATCATAGGAAGGCTGTGGAGTCGGAGCCGGAGTTAACTGTGAAGTGGAAGCTGAAGAAGTGACAGGACATTGGGCGATCTGAGCAGCACGCGGAGGTCGACCATGGAGACTCCAACATTTATCAATCGTATGTCCTGGTCGGTGACAATGATCACACCAAGGACGTCCTTTGCCACCCTTACGAGGTGGAGGTTTGTTATTGTTCCGAGAAACCAAAGCCGAAGAGTCAACAGGAACAGAAGATGGAGTTGCCGAGATTTTGGCTGGGACACGGAGGAGAGTCACCTAGGTAGAGTCCATGGTGGCCTCTATGGGGCTGCCTAGGATTTGATCACGAATATGAGAGTAATCTGTGGGCAGACCATACAAGGCCAGAGATATAAAAAATTTCTTCCGATTTTCAAGCTCTGCAACGGGATTGACTGCAGGAGGGAGCAGGTCATTGAACTCGCATAGAAGGCTAGAGACTGATTCCAGATAAGTTGACATAGAATCTTCGATCTGACGGGTACTAAGGATATTCATGAGGTCTTCACAAACTTGATAAAGTCGCCGAGAAGTGTTTGTAAACAGTTGTTGAGCCTGTATCCAAACATCCTTGCAGGTGATATGAGTGCGGAAGACATCCCTAAGAGATGGATGAATAGTAGCCCGGATAATACAACACAACTGAGCATCAACCTTTTTCCATAAAGGACGATCTGTGACTTGAATATCCTCCTCAGTTTGGGTGAGATGTGTCTCATAACCCTGTCCAACAAGCAAGAGTTTAATGTGAGAGGACCAAGAGGAATAATTCTTACCATCCAACAACTCCGACGATAGCGGTGCCGTGACGTGGTTGGTAAAAATTGAAAGATCCGGTTTCGTAGTGCCGGAGGTAGCCATGACAAATTAAATCGGTGCTGATCTAATGAATATAAGGAGCGTTCAAGGGAAGAGATTCAGCGATAGGCGAGGGCAGCGGCGTGCGCGCGCGAGTAGCCCAGAGGCGCAGATGTGCGTGAACGGCAGTCGAGGGCGGCGTCGTGCGCGAGCGGCAGGAGATTCGGCTCGCTGATGCTGTACGCGGGGCAGTGGCGACCCGTGGGCAGGATCTCGCTTCCAGGTCGCGAGCGAGATCGAAGGCGGCGGCGGATGTTGTGCGCGGGGCAGCCGATGCGAGGAAGACGCTCGGGGAGGAAGGTCGCGCGTAAGGAGGAGAGACGCGTTCGGGAGAAGAACGCGCGTCGAGAGAAGCCGCTCCGTGAGAAGGAATCGCGAATACGAAACCCTAACGCTCTGATACCATGTAATTTGATAATTGTTATTTGATATAAGAGATACAAAGATTAACCCTATTTATATACAAAAATTAGGACCTTTTCAAAAGGAATAAATCAAATCCTATCAATACTTATCCCTAATATTTAGGATATTCTAACATCCCTAATATTTAGGATATTCTAACATCCCTAATGTTTAGGATATTCTAACAGTTCTTTTTAGGATGAGGTAGAAACAAAGGCACAATGTCGAATATCATTAACTGGACTCCTTATAAATAGTAAAAACGCCTAGGCTGCCTAGGCCCCCCGCCTAGGCTGCCAAGGCCCCGCCTAGACCACCTAGGCGCTAGGCGGTAGTTCTCCGCCCGACTGCCGCCTAGCGATTTTTACAACCTTGTAGATAGGTCCTTTCTTCGAGATCTAATATAAAAGGTATCAGTCATGAAATCTCAACAAAGAGAGTAAGACTGCATATACTAGCCCTCGCCAAGACGATGCATTTGAGCATTCTGACATTTTTCTTTTGCTTTTTCAAAATTGTTGGTAGTATAAATTATATATGCTGCCCATGGACTTTGGACTTTGGGGGAATTTAATATAAACATTTCAATTTCATAAACAGCCATTTTAGTCCCTATGAAAAAGAATATGCCATGGAAATTAAGTTAACAAATAGTATAAATAAAAAGTTCTGAAAAGCCATACGGCATTTAGTTTAGAAAAAGGAAAACGAACATAAGAACAATGAATTTTTTGATGATTTATATTTTATGTACACATTTGAAATGGAATTAAAGAGGGATTAAAGCGGTGATTTAAAAAACGGAGCTGAAATTCCAAACGATACATATAAAGCTACGTTCTCAATAAAAACTGGTTATGATAACTCTGCATTGAGGCACAGTGTTGTTATTTGTTTCAATATAGTTCAATTGTGGGAGGTACATTTAAACCAAGCATTATCCCACTAGGTGGGATTGGAACATTTAATATGATAATTGAAAAAAAAAAAATAAAATAACCAAATGGACAAGGAAATCACCCAGTCTATCTCTTGAATGAATTCCACCACAATACACAAATGCATTACTGTAGCGAACTATTTCAGAAACCTTGTTTATTCTTGAAACAAAATCATCAATCAGTGGCAGGAGATTCAAAGAACAACAAAAAAGGGAACATGTTATGTCCTAATTTATCTACTATTTATAGATATATGAATTTGAGAATTGAAATAGTAAATTGTGAAATCATTGAGTGCGAATTAATTTAAACTTATTTCAATAATTTGAGATAAATGTGAAGATTTTTGAATGGATAATTTTTTTTCTTTCTAATTAGGTTGACTTGCTATGAGGGTTGATTTAGATCATAGATGTCATTGAGGCCAAAACACCTACTGAAAGCTAGTGTATAACAAGTGGTTTATTATAAATACACACTAATGAAGGATAGAGGGCTACTCGGCAATTGATATGAAGATGAAAACAGAGGCAACAAGCGAAGGAAGAGGCACTACGAGGAAATTAAGGTTTCTTAGGCAATCCAATAATCCTTAATGTGTTCATGGAAGCCAGGAACAACGTCAAAGAAAGGATTTTGCTATGCCAAACCAAGTTCCGAGACCTTTTAATGAGAATCACAGTGCAAATAACAAGAACTGAATGTGATCTACGACATTAGACATCAGTGAAATATGTATATATATATCGCATCAACTGAAACCAGTATAACGGCGAAATAAAATGTAGAATGAAAAATAATAATAATAATAATAATAACTACTTTGAGTTAGGGTTTTTACTCAGGAGACCAACCTTGATAGACCCAAGCCGCAATGAAGCAATTCGGTACATGTTTTTATGGATGTTTTGCCTGATGAACGAGGGCGGCGAGACGCAGGGCGAGCTGCCGAAGCAATGGGAAGAACGGAGGCGAGCCGTTTTATACATCTCGAAAACGAAGGGTTAATTGTACTGCACTGGTTTGCCTTGGAAATGGGCTGGGCCACCCACTACAGAGAGAGGCCCAGCCCGGAGGTATCACGTGGCCCGCGGCCCGGATCAGATTAATGCGAGACGTTTTATACATCTCGAAAATGAAAGTTTAATTGAACCGCACGGGTTTGCCTTGGAAATGGGCTGGGCCTCACACTACAGAGCAAGGACCAGCCCGTCTACGCGGCCCGCGGCCGCGGCCCGGATCTGATTAATGAGCGATGTAGAGTTTTTACGCATATTTTTTTACCCTGCGAGGAGAGGCGACGTACAACCGGCGACACGGGATATGGAGACGGGGCACCGGCGAGCGCGACGAAACGCGATGAGGGCGGGGCTAGTAGCGGTGGGAGCTGTAGCGTTCGCCTATCTCTCCTTCCAAGTGGGCTTCAAACCCTACATCGAGCGGGTTCAGGAGGCCATGGACCGCCCCCAGCATGAACGCGGCGGCGAGGCAGATCCACCGTCTTCGGCTCCAGATGCTTCTTCTGTTGAACATGGACGGTGACGAACGGCTGTTTAGTGCCTGTAGCACATGCCCCCGGTGCCATCTTTCATTCTCTTCGTTTTTTTGTCATGTCACTGTAAACCGTAACTTCATTAGACCAGATCCATTTCGATAACTTTTCATTTTCCGGCATATAGGATCAAACTTTTGCTTTCTTCTGATGTCTCTTACAATATTTACCTTTCTACCGAGAACCACCCCGAATGGCACTATAGCGTTTGCTAGCAAGTATGATCATGCACTGACAATAATCATAGCCAAGCAAAAAATTTTGCCACCCGAAATTTCGTTTTTTTTTTGGGCACTATGGTACTTTGGTGTTTGTAGAGATAGAATAGTATATAGCAACTTAATCTCACTTGTCTCAGTGAGCAATAAAGCATCTGGGGTTGTATGATCATCCTACTTTAAATTGCAAATAGTGATCGATTTACTTCAGAATTGGCTAAAATCTCGCTTGATTTTGGTCACATGAGCGACAGACAAGACAACGGAGCTGCAACCAGTTTTGAAATTCTATAGTCAACACTAAACACTTGACACCCAATAGTGAAAACTTTCAAACAATATGTTGATTGCCTCAATTGCTTTAGCCAGTCACTAATACAATCGAAGTAACCTTATTGGTAACCCAAAGGAACTTAACTGTTTACCTACTTTGTTTGCCTTTATACTGCAAGCAGACATCTATTGTTCTAAAATCTTTGGGGTCAAGAAACTGAAGGAATTACAATAAACAATAACGATTTGACTAATGCAGGATGTCCTGGATAGTGTAAACACACTCTGAACATGTGCCTGTTGAGCCTGAGGTGAATAGTAGATGTTCACTTGATGCAAAAACATGAAAACACTCACGCCAAGCCCCCTCATCGCCGGCCCCGCGATGAGATGAAGGGAAGTAAATCAGGTACTGAGTGCCCCCCCCCTAAGTGGGAGGGTTTTTTACCACAGCCGCGACTCAAACTCTTGCCCATTGATGCAAGTCTACGGTACCAATTCAGTTACGCCCTAGGGGCTGAATAGTTGATGTTCAAGAATCTATATATAGTTATTGACATTTATTATCTGAATTTCTAGCTATTGGATTCCTAATTGACATCATTGGTGAAACTTTGGCACCATCAAATTTAGATCAATGACATCTTGAATAGGTATCTGAAAACTGAAAATTCAAAGTTCAAGCATTCATGTATAGTTCTTTCGCTTCATTATCTGAATCTCTAACTGTGAGGCACCTAATTTATATGTCTGATGAAAATCCAAACTACCAAGAGATACTACTGAAAGTGAAATGGCATATAGGCTTCTAAAAAAAACGTGAAACTGTGTAATTGATAACATAGTTTGAGTTTTTTTTTTTCATTAATTGACTATATATAGGAATGGAATTAATGTGCAACTAAGCTTTGGAATCTGGATTCTAGACATGCCAAATGTAGATGGCAGATGGATTGTCATATGTAAATACCCTCCAGTATATCAGTTTTTTCCATGAATAATGCCTCTGTCATGGTTTCTTTCTAGAGTTACTCTTTCATGTTTGTCTGATCTGTTACAGTATTTGTCTTTGTTACATTCCTCTTAACATGACTAGACAAACTGAAACTAATGGTGGTTGAAAACCATGTTAATTTCAACTGACTTATTATTAGATAAGAAGTTGAATTAGGTACTCTAGTTTACTGTGTAGACTTGTTTTGTTGTCTATTGAATGTTTCCAGTATTAAATTTGTACTCTGGAAGGTTTTCTTACATTTTAACTGGAAGAGTAATTTTTCCTACTTTTATCATCCATTTTGATTCCTTGGCATGTGAAAATGTTTATATTCATAATTTTACTTGTATTGATAGAGTGCGAAAAGCTTATTAGGGATTTTGCATATGCTTCCCTTATTCTTGTGCACTTAACATTTTTAGTTGATCTCATCCACATCTTTTGATTTATGGTTGAAATAATGTTTTGGGTTACACAGCCTTTTCTTCGAAAAGTTGTTTAAGTTGTGTCTTATAATGCAATGACGTTGAACCAAGAGCTCCAGCATTATTCTTGTAGCTTGTCAGCTAACACAGTGCCATATGAAATCGTAACATCTCATTAACTGAATGGAAACTTGTCTATTTTCGAGGTTATGTGGTTTTCAGTAAAGTTGCTAACCCAATTTATACAAGCCATTGCTGTTTTCTTTTTATAAATGAGGTTGCAAGCTATCCAATCTAAAAGAAATTACTTGTTACATGCCAAACATGATGCGTATAACCACAATCGGAGTGCTGTGCTTTTCTGTTAACTCAGAATCCACTTTCATATGAATATCTTCCCTTTAATTCCTATAGCTACAAAAAGTCAGATTTTTCATTTAAAAAAAACCCAGAAGTTTGTGTTTGTGCAGCAGTAGTTTGGATTGCTAAAGGAGAAGGGCGCGCCTGCAATTTTAAAACCAATATTTCTCTTGCTAACAAACTAGCAAGGACATAAACATTAAGTAGAAACTAACTTAAACATAAAAGAAAAGAGGCCGAATTTATTTGATTTGCAACCGGGAAGTTGCTAGTCCAAGACTATGAAAAGCTCCACTAAAATCTCCTTCGAATACAAGTCGGAGGCAAAGAAGTCTCTTACAGCAGTTGAGTACAAAACTAAAACAAATGAATTGAACGAGCGTGTCCTTGAACTTCGAGCTCCAGTCCTTTATTTATAGCCTCCATCTTCAATCTGACCAGTTACTGACATGGTACCTTTCGGGCGCCTGGAAGCATTCTGAGCATTTGGACTCGTTGAACTTGATCCACTCTGACAACGGTTCGCTATGGAAATGATTTGGGCGCTTGGAGTCTGTTGAAGTGGATGCCGTCTTGATCCGTTTTGACAACGGCTACTGCGACGTGGTCACGACATCCGGGCACCTGGATGTGGAGTTGACCATTTTCTTCTCTAGTCATTTGGGTGATAGTCCGGTTGCCCAGAATTGGGCTCACCCCAACTCAATTATGTTTTCCCAAAGCAATCTTCCTTTCAGTTTCTCGTCCCTCGAATGTACCCCGTGTGTCCTTCTCGCTCCACCAGAGTACTCTTTCACAACTTCTCGTCTGTCTGATGCACTAAACCCGTCGGCTCTTCCCGTGCCATCCTTTACGACCGCTTGCGTCTTTTGCCGTCTCGGATGCTTGTGTGTTTCCTTAAGCCCCTACACACTCAGACACAATTTAAATCTACAAGATCTAACTTAATCTGTGTTGAACTCACATCAAAATTGTGGCTCGACCACTTAAGGTACTTACCGTTTGCATTTATTGTTTCTTTTTCTCATGAACTCTTGAGTTTCTGAAATTTCTATTTCTCCTTTGTAAAAATCCTTAGATTTGTAATCCTTCTTTTGGCTATCAAAATATCCATGATCAACAAATCTTCTCTGTTTTCACATGCCATGTATTTCTACAGAGCCTGGGCTTGACCTTTTGTTAAGCTATATGGTGGAAAGAATCTATTTAGCTTAAATAGTTCCTATGAACACACATTAGCTTTTCATTTCCATCCAACCATGTCTTTGCTGCTGAGGCTCAGAAGAGCAGATAAACAAGAAAGTTTGAAAAAAAGAAGTAATAATGCATATTGCTGTATTGCATATGTCTTAGACACTGATCGATTGGCTTTGAACTTGTCCAACATGCATGTGCTTTTAGATAGTTTGATCTGTGGCGCTATGAACTTGTCTCACATCTATGGGCTTGCATACATATGCTTGTATTCATGTGTCCACTTGCTCTTGGCCAATGCCCACAGTAGCAAGTGGCAAAGTAGACGTTACGCAAAACCAAGGAGGTTGGCAATTTCATAGGCTTGGTAGCGTGTCTAGACAGATATTCTCAGCACACAGGCACCTCTAGAATCTCTGTAGTGGGTCTGTCTAAACCATTGGCTTTACATGCAAAAGACAAGCCGGAAAAGGTAGCCTTTATTTTATTTCTGACGGTTCATCAATATGTTTTAAAGCTCTAAAAAGATTTTTTTTTTAATTCTCAATATGTCACATAGATACCACATCAAAATATAACAACCTATTAGGACATCTCTAGTAGTTAAACCTCTCCCTATGCTTTTTGTAATTTCTAATGTCACATCAATACCACATGAAAATTTATAATTTTTATTTAATATTTAATTAACTTATGAATTTTAATTTAATTATAGTCATTTATATATTTTAAAAAGACTAAGCATGCAATATTAATTGTCATTAATCATTGGCTCCATCTCAAGAGAAAAAAGCAAGTTTGATATTAAACCTGTTCGTGAACTAAAAAACTCAAACTCCACCTCCACACTCATTAAAGCTTTTTTGTTGAGCTTTTTCAAATTTACAAAACTTTGAAAAAGTTTGCATTGGAGATGCCCGTACCTTATATATTGTCCTTTTCTCCCTCTCCTTCTCCCTATACTCATTTCACTCATTAAAACCCGAGTCCCAAGAATCTCTTTCCTTATTTTCTTGACAAAAACAAATGTTGGTTATCTTGGTTTCGTTCTATCAGAAATGGTGATGACTTCATTACTTACCTTCTAAATTGCTTTGATTGTTTTGATCTTTCATGATTAACTGTATACTGGTGTCCATCTCTAAAGTTGTTTATGCCTGTTTGTATAGTAACAAAGGACCATTGCTGCACTAGGAAAACCTATTGATAGTGTCCTTCTAGGCGCCCAAAGCACTGTCTTGGTGTTTACCTAAGTGGATTTAGGAATAACTATTTCTTTATGCTTTTCTTGTCTTTTTTTTTTATTCTAGAGAACAAGAGTGACTTTTATTTATAGGGCTCCAGAAGGATAGATTCTTAATCCTCTTAAAGAAGTAAAGATTTCTTTAGCACCACAACCAAGCCAACGGTTCTAATGACGGTATCATGTAAGACATTGCTTTGGAGCATCAAGTGATGTTTCCTTTTATAACAGTAGTCAATCTGAAATATTCTGAGGCTGGATCACGCTGGGAATATATCCAACTTTTGACATGTTGAAAAGTTTACAATAAATTAGCAGGTGAGAATCGTTTTTGAGTTGACAAATAAATGGTTACTTTAGCATTTTACAGGAACTGGTTTGTTGGACAGGGAACCCCATTTGAGACAAGATATAGCTTGTTCCTAATGGCAAGGAAATTTTGCTTCAAATATCATCTCTGTCGTTGGCACAGCAACCAAATTTGGGATAGCTTGGAAAACCCCTGCTCAGCATCTCTCAAATAAAACCCCAGATTTTACACCTTGAATGGAGAAGAGAAATGCAACGAACTACAAAATCGCAGGTCATGTAAATAGATGATCAATGTGAGCATGGATTTTTCTGTACAGGAATGGGAGGTGGTTTGCTGCTACAGAAGACGCTATTGTTGCTGCTCTTTGACATCAAAGAAGCACAAGAAGCTACTCTGGGTGCCTTCTTCGATATGGTCTTGCTACAAGGTCCTGGTGTATGGGTAGACCTCTGGCTCGCATCCAGTCCTCCTGCATAGCTCTTGCATGCCTTCATCATCTTTCTCTTGTAAGGACTCTCTTTCTTGGGCAGATCCTCTATGCTGCTGACAACAGAGAGTGATGTGTAGGATTGCGATTTCCCTTGATAGTATCTGGACAATCCTCTCCTGCAACAACCATTTTCAGTTTCAATTCAGAAGGAAAAAAAAAATGTTACTTAGGAAGCTGAACTTAACAATTTCCACTTTCTGAAAATCAGTAAAATACTTACTTGATAGGCAGATGCTCCATGAGCGCAGATAACTCATATAGAGCTCCATCTGAATTCATGTTTGCCGGTACAGAAGTTGGAGAGGAAGCATCATCATCTTCTGAATCATCGTCTTCATCCGAGTTGCTTAAGAAAGAGTCAGAATCAAAGAGCTCTTCATCATCTTTATCAACTCCATGGCCCCTTTGATGGAGATCTCTACCCATATCCACACTCTGAAGTGGCACAAGCTCTTCTTGTAGCTTATCTATATCTCCTATTTGCTCTGCCTCAAGATATATATAAGCTGACAGCTTTGATGCCGCTGGGCAACAAACTTCTATGGGTTGCTATTATTTTAATGATGTGGATGGAAACGGCAGCTCAGATGCCTTATTTTAAGGCCTAGGGAACACAACCTTTCATGTGAAGACAAGTGAAGATCTCAGTGCTGGCCCCTCTTGGTTTTGAAGGGTTAAGGTGAGATGCACCTTTTTTCATTGTCTTCTCTCCTTGTTTCAAGGATTCTTTCTTCCACATTATCTTATTAAATGGTTGGTCTTCTAATGAACAAGTTCTTTGAATAGGATTCATCCATATCTTTCATGGTCAGCCTTTCCCTTTTGGACCAATTCACAGCCAAATTTCATGTGAGAAATTGAGGAAGCCATCTGTTCAAGGAAGTGTTTGGAAGAGGCTTCGACCCGACACGGCTCGACTAGTTAAGCTAGGAACACAGGTCAGGTCGGTCGGTCTGTTTGATTGGTACAAAGTGGAATCCATTCCTCATCCATTAGATAGTGGGAATTTAGCTTTGGGGATAAGGTGAGATGGAGGAAACAAGTGGTCAACTCAAATAGGTATGAGCTGTGGAGACAAATTCCCTTGTCCGCTGCTTTAGCTTTCAGAGTCAGACAAGTCTTTTTCTGCCTCTGCCTTTTGCTGCCAATTCTCATTATATTATACGAGACTAAACAGCCAGCTGGGCGAGCAATAAGGATTTGTCGTCCATACTTTATCCACCTTTGGCACTTCAAAAATGCCACTTGAAGTTTTTAAATGTCAAATTGCTGTCTGAATTTCGATTTTTTTTCTATTTATTCTTTAAAAATTCTATCAAGTCAATTAACCTATATGAGCAGGGTGCCACAGAAAGATCTATTATACTACGCAATCTTATCATACTTTAAGAGACTATTTTTTGAAATTCGAATTCCTAACCTATAAATCAGCAATAATTTCACATTTAGTCAAGACTCTCGTTCATGTTACTGTATGTTAAAGAGGCGTCCTATTTGATTTTTGCCTTTCAGTATTTAACTATTACAGTTTACTGATGCTTCTTCAATATTAAGAGAAAATATAAAATTAGATAAAATCGAATACTTATAAACTTTACTATAAGATCTAGTGTATATAGTTATAATACTATTCATTTATATCATTTAGATGTCTTAAAGGTTCATGGTTTTAGATTACCTATAATAGATAGAAAAATGAGAAAATTATTTAAGTTGTATTTATTGAATAATTTTTAACTACTTTGTGCAGATATTCAATCTCTAGATCGATCGGCTGAAGCATGATAAACTTTTTCAGATAAAAATAAAATAAATGAATTAATTTCAAATGTAACAGTGTCCAATTCAAATGGGCATATTGGGTCTTTATTCATAATATACGTCGGAGGGACAGTGATTACTTATATCTCAAGATGATTCAAGCTTATTATCTCAAACGGTTGGTCTGAATGAGTAGGTTGATCGTCAACTTCATCCGAGCTTTTTCCGGACTTCATTGGGGATGTCTGAGCCTAAGTTAGAATCCGTTGATTGATCAGTCATTGAGTACTCCAAGTGCCGAGTTGGAAAGTCGGTCAAGAGCTCTGAGTGTAGAATTGGCGAAGCTGATGCCAAAGGCACGGGGGCGAATGTCAAACAAATTCGAAACCTAAGTCCAAGTGGTTGCGTGAGAAATATCATCCCAGGAATAACGACGTCAAATACTCCAACGAGATAGTTTCTTAAAAAAGTGATTTTTGTGTTAAATACGGAAATTATTTAGGAGGAGCTAAACGCACAATCTCTAAAAGTAGGGGTTTGATTCAGATTTGGTTTATATGACGGGCTTTGATCAGATTAATAAAGTTTAGAGGGTTTATTGGTAAAGTGAACACCCTTTAAAATTTCCCTCTCCTCGCTGAAAACCCCTATCAGATTAATAAAGTTTAGAGGGTTTATTGGTAAAGTGAACACCCTTTAAAATTTCCCTCTCCTTGCTGAAAACCCCTCGGCTCATGATTTTGTGGCCACAGTACTCCCTCCGCCTCTCGCAATTCCTCCTCCTTTCTCCCCCAAATCGATCGACGCTAACGAAGCCTTCTTCTTCTTCCTCCCTGTCGCCAAGCGCTCCCTATGCCGATTGTTGGTTTCGCAGACTAGGCCTTGGAAGATCCTTGTCGGCATTGGTTAGGCCGTGATTTGCGATATTCTTGCCGCCCTCTTCTCCGGTGGCTAGGCGTCGGATTTGAGCAGAGGACGATTGTTGTGGCGCAAATATAGGTAAGAATATTGTGTTTTAGGTATGATTTTGAATTGGGTTGTAGGTTGCTGTGTGTGTTCTGTTTTGGATCAGTTTCAGATTTGGGAAAGGTTGTTTGCACTTTGGTTTCTAGTTTTGGGATTGGGTAGTTTGCTAAAGGCTGTTTCCCTTGGATTTTTGGAACTTGCCGTGAGCTTAAGATAAATTGGCATCAATATTGGTTTTGATATGGATTTAGGGTGAGCTAGCATATGGTGATGTTGTATTCTTTTCCTAATGTGATATGGGTGGGTTTGATCAATGTCTTTGTTGGTGGTTTTCATTTAGCGTGAGCACTAGCTTTGGGTGTTGTAACATTCTGTGTTAAGATGCTAGAATCTGTAGTGTAGCTTGGTTATTGTTGTAGAAAAGGTACCGTGAGCAACTTCTTGGATTTGAAATTTGTTTAGAGTTGTTTATGGTATTGGTTTGTTTCAGTTGTGAGGATAGTATTATAGTTTTTGAAAAAAGTTGTGCTTGGATTATGTATAGATGTTTCTTTTTGATCCTTGTTTTGGGTTGGACTTTTTAGTGTCATGCGTGAGCTATTACCCTGGAAATCTTGGAATTAAGTATTAATTTAATAATTGGGTCAAGTTGGTTCTTGTGGTGGATATTAGATGGGTTAGATGGAATTTTAGTCCATGGTTGTGAGTTTTGGATTGGTCATTAACCTGTTGATGATTAGGTATTGGTTTTGGGTTTTGATAATGGAAAATTGGATTAGATAACATGCATATTGGAAATTTATTTTGATTTAATTAGGTGTTTGACTTAAATTGTTAGATAACCAAGTGGTTAATCTTGTTAGTAGGTTGTTGATTTCATAAGGTTTCTGTGGGATACATGGTGTGTTTTAGATGAGGCTTATATATAATTGTTATAAGGGGAATTAAGGATAATCTTAATTTGAATTAAGGATTAGCTTAAAGGATTAGGTTTAAATCAAATTGGAGTTATTCTTGGTTAAATTGGGTGTTTAATTTTATGACCTAATTTTGATAAATTAAGTTAAAAAGGAACTCATTGTTGTTTAAATTTAATTAAATAGAATTTGGTAATAGCGTTATATCCTAATTATGCTTAATAGTTAATTTAGTTATTTTATTAATGTTATAAATAACTAAACTTAGTCCTTAATATAGAACTTTGACTTTAGATTCACACGGTTGATCATGGGAGGTTCTTTCGGATACATACTACATTACGAGGCGGGTACTTCTTACTTAATTCTTTAACTCCATTTACCTTTAAATGTAAAGTTATCCTGTTATCTAAGTAGGTTTATTTACCTTAGCTCTACTTTGCTGGTTTTCCTGCTTGATACTTTTCTTTGTTTGATCTTTGAGTTAAAAATCTAAATTTTCAGTTATACAGTCTCAACTCGTTTTCTGATCCAAAGAGTATTGCTAGTACGCATGTACTTTAGAAATATTATGTGACTTATCTAGAGTTTGGTTGACATTAGATATATCCTACCTAATAGATTAGTTGCATATTTATTTGTTATGGTTATGGTTTGGGTGCATGTGTTGCTTATTGATTCCATGATGGTTGATCTAATTTTGTTTGTGCACATTGGTATCATGCACCATGTTGCATGCTAGCGGTTATTGGCTTCCTTGTGGTTAATCCCACCGTCAGTCATATAGTGGTCTGTCTACTCAATTACTCGGGGTCGTAGTAGTTGTCAGAGTGTAAGTAGTCATCTTGTCGTGCTACTCTCAACCACTCATGGGTAGTGACAGTTGTTAGAATTATAGCTGGTGGTGACACCCCTCTTTGTTATTTATGAGGGATAGGTAGAGCGGTTGTGTTCCCTCGTCGGGTACTAGAGCGGTTATGCTTTCGTGGGGTCTTTAATATAGAGCAGTTGTGCTCCATTTTTTCCTGGAGTTCGGGATTGAAATTGTTCTCCGAACATTCTGTCCACTCGACTACTTATAGGAAATGGATCTGAGAGCGCGTACAATTATCACAACCCTTGTCTAGTCGGCCACACAGATATATGTGATAGTTGTAGATTGGTGTGTAGGGATGACACATGTCATTGCATCATACGATGTATCTAGTATTTATTTTATGATTTTTGTATTTGATTGACATGCATATATGTATTCGATTTACATTTATTATTTGATTTAGATATACTTAATAGCACGAGCAGCTTATTGATTTGATATGAGGATTTTTGATCATGCCATCACAGGATATATGGATTGTCAGGTATATTAATGCATTTGTTTATGCTCTTATTTCGGAGACTATATGCTATATTTCTATCTGTTTGATTTACCGTATTTATGTTATGCATTTATCTATTTGCTATACCCGCAAAGTTTGAGCCTGAACTCATCACCTCTTATTTTTATTTTTATTTCAGGTAGTTGATAGTCATGTCTCGTATTGCCAGGAGAGGATCCATCTATTAATCCCCTTTAGCGTCGGTAGTTGTTTCCCATTTTATTTTACTGAACATGTATTTATTTTGGAGGACTTATATTTATGTAATTAGGTTTTTGAGTTGTGACGTGATGATTAAAGATTTGTCTTTTATTCAGAATTTCACACTACGGATAGGTCAAGGTAAGATTTTACAGAGTTTAATTATCTCTCTTTATTATTAACTATATGATTATAGTTATTTATATATTATATTATAGATGATATGTATAAAAATTTAAATTGTTTATAATACAGGAGAAATATTATTAGATTTTCTAATAAATATAGACCTGGGACGTGACATTTTGCTCCTCTTGTATTACTCATCAGTTCTCTTGTAAAGGAGTGATCAACCTGCAATCACATGTGGCTTACACGTCGTGTCATTTAAGCATGTGCATGCAACGACATGTGGTTTGCCGGCATGCAAATTAAAGCTGACCGGATCCTATGTACCAAGCACATCCCTGTATCTATATACCAATTCATCGGCGAGTCATCCGATCGATGATCGAATACCACTAATAATTTTTGATCGTCATTCCGAATAAGATAATATCCTCGGAGAATGGTGAACCCGTCAAAATCATCGCATCAGACGTCTCGTCGAATTCGACGGTGAATACGGTAACATCACAATTGCGACGATTTCGACGGGTTCACCGTTCTCCGAGGATATCATCTTATTCGGAACGACGATTAAAAATTATTGGTGGTGTCCGATCGTCGATCGGACGATTTGCCCGCGCTCGTCGACGAGTTAGTACACGGATATAGGGATGTACATGATACAGAGGATCCGGTCTGAAATTAAAGGCATGTGTTGAGTGCTGTGACACTCTCCAGTGTAGCCACGTGGGCTTCGGCAACATGGCGGATTCCTCTCTCTCCCGTCTGTCTCGTATTCGAGTCGTCCGATTGACGATTAGATATTATTGATATTTTTTAATTATCATTTCGAATCAAATGATATTCTGGAATAACGGTGAATCAATTAAAATCATCTATTACAATCTCGTCGGATTCAACTGTGAATACGACGAGATCGTAATTGCGATAATATCCGATGAGTTCATCGTATCCCCAAGATATAATTTTGTTTGGGACGGTGGTCGGAGGCCGCTGGTAGTGTCCGATCGTCGTATTACAATCTCGTTGGATTCAACAGTGAATACGGGGAGATCGCAATTGCGACGATACTCGACGAGTTTATCATACCCCCAAGGTATAGTTTTGTTCGGGACGGTGGCCGGAGGCCACTGATAGTGTTCGATCGATGATCGAACAACTCGTCGATCATCATCGACGAATAGGACAGATGAACAGGGATCCTATATGGGATAGAAAATCCGACCTCGGCAGCTCCTTGCTCGAGCGACAAGCCACAGCCTCCCGGTTTAAGCAACAAGTCAAATTTGTTGCACTCCACTGGCTAAACCATGTAGCGCCAAACATGAAAGACATATGACCCAACGTTAATAATGTTGGATCAGATAATAGATAAATCTAAAATGATCGATTAAGTCTCATGAAAATATTTTATCGATTATCAGAGTAAATCAAGAAGCGCTCGTGATGAATAATATAAAAGTCCAATGTCTCATTTGAAAATACAATGCTAATCAGTCATATGTATTTGAGCATGTATTTGAAAATGATGACAAAGGTTAACTGATCTACGTGGATACATCGTACACCGATTGAGTCACGTGCGTTTGAAGCTGTAAAAAAAATGGTGACAAATATTAACTGATCTAGGCACAAAAGAGCAATTTGAATTCGTGACCCTGACTGAAGTTATATCCTCTCTTGTACTATATATATCGTTCATAATATTACTCATCTTTCAATGTAGAATTAATATCTTATTCATTTCTATTTATATATTTTTTTTAAAATAAGGATATTTTTAATTGAAATCATCCTTTCTTCTTTATTTATTATTAAAACAATATTTTATCCCATCCTAGTTTATTTTTATTTTCAAAAATACTTATGTTCAATATTATTATAATTAACAGTTATGATTGATATTTAAGTTGTAATATAATAGTTACAGTCCATAGTATTATAATATGGGCATTTTAATTATCTCTAATAGATCAATATTATGTTGTAATAATTATAAATTAAAGTTGTTATAACATAAACGCTTTATCTCCAATTGTTTTAATTGTGTAAATGTAACACGATTATAATTAAAATAATGATCTATCTTATAATTAAAATGGAATAAGACGGGCCAAGATGTTATTTTTGTTGGATATATTGTGAATAGAAAGGAAGAAAGAGACTTCATTATGAATGAGACTTTAATTTTATATTGAGAGTTTAAAGTGAATGGAAAAGAATGTGAAGAATAAAGATGCTCCATTGTGAATGGGACTTTAGTCCCATATTGGGAGCTTCAAGGCATAATTGTTGGTTTATATTGTTTTACAAGTATGATAGTTGTGAACAAATGTATGCGGAGAGGCTCTCTCTCACGCTTGGGTGTGTAGGAGGTGCAAATACAAGGTCTGGATTTGTACTGAACCTAGTAGACTCGTGTGCATGTACGGTTAATTGGTAGTAAATGACGTTAATTCGGTCATTAATTACTACGGGGGTTTGAGCCCTATGTGACCGAGAGCAAAAGATAGAAAAGAGATTGTCTTCCGCCTCGTTCTCGACTCCCCTGTGTTTTTCCTCGGTAGCGTTTGAGTATTTCTTCAATTCGCCACGAGCAACGAGTGCTTCGTTATGCCCGTGGTTCCGCTGTTGTATCATGAGAGACAAACGCCCATCTGAACCTTGAAGCACCATCGGAGGAATACAAATCCGTTTCAAGGAAACTGCATTACGCAGACCTCAGCAACTCTTCCAGAGCGGGTCGGGAAGTCCGATTCGAGAAGAGCGGTTCGGGAAGTCCGGTTCAGGACTTCCGGTTCGAGACGTCCGATTCGGGAAACTTGGTCGGGAGATTCTGGTCGGAAGATACCAACTTTAGAATTCTAAGTCGGGAATTCTTGCCCGAGAAACTAGATTCTGCATAAAAGGCAGCCCGGATCATTCAACAATTAAATTGAAATTTTTGTAATTTCAATTTAATTTTTGTTAACTCTCCGAAAAGGAATATTTCCTCGAACAATTTTAATAATAAGTGGGAAAAATAATAAATGGGAAAAATAATGATCTATTTTATAATCTAAAAACGAGCATATTTATTTATAGAGCGATTTAAAAGTGATACCAAAAATTAAGCTTAATGGTGGGTGGAGCCACAATTGAGATCCGCCTCTATCTCCCCCTCACCCTCCACTGTTCCCAAAACAAAACTTATTAAAGCACACACGCGAGCAAAGCATTTTACACTGACCGCAACCATCGAGAAGAAGGTGATTTGGAGGATAAATATACCAAGACAATGTCGTGGCAAACCTACGTCGATGAGCAATTGATGTGCGAGACCGAGGGTCATCACCTCACAGCGGCAGCTATCATGGGCCACGACGGCAGCGTGTGGGCACAGAGTGCTTCCTTCCCTCAGGTTTTTGATCATCGGATCGATCGATAGATGATTGCTTGTTAGTCGTGTGTAAATATTCATATTTCTATTTATATATGTTTTATACATAGTTTAAGCCAGAGGAGATCACCAATATCATCAATGATTTCAATGAGCCGGGAACACTCGCCCCTATTGGATTATTTCTCGGATCAACAAAGTACATGGTCATTCAAGGGGAGCCAGGAGTAGTCATCCGCGGAAAGAAGGTTATCTTGTTCTTCGTATGCATGATTTAGTATGGGACTAGCTAGTTCTTGAATCATCACATTAAATTCGCACATACCTTTCTCATGGCTCATGACAGGGGTCTGGAGGAATCACTGTGAAGAAGACCAACCAAGCACTGATCTTCGGTATCTATGATGAGCCGATGACTCCGGGGCAATGCAATCTACTACTCGTGGAGAGGTTGGGCGATTACCTTTCTGAACAAGGCCTGTAATTCAACCATGTTAGGTAATTCATCGAATTACCCAGCCATGAACATTTTGGTTAATTCACAAAGAGAGTGTTTGAGGATGAATTTTTGTAATGAATGTTTCGTGTTCGTGCATTTATCTGCTGTGTTAACTATTCTTTAATAAAGTGGTTCCAGTAGGTCTCTGAGAACTATGAATACTTCAATTAGCAAATTGTGTTTTTGTGATCTTCCGTTTGATATTATCGTTTGAGATTGGATTCATATTTATAGGCAAATTAATCGACTGACTCAAATTTGTAGGTAATGCTTATGCTGCATAACTTTCTCAACCCATTCTTTCGCTATCTTTGCTCAAAATAAAACCTGGACACGTACGTATCCATGATCATTCGCTTCTTAAAAGCGAACATGTAACCAGAAGTCCATAGTTCGCAAATTCTTGTTGCTTTTTGTGATCAATGGCTGAAGAGTTGCATAGGATCCTTTCAAACTCCATGCAAGTAAATTAAGAAAAGTATGTTAACTACAGAAGGCAAATAAAAAACTTTACTACATATCATATGATGCAATATCAAGAACAAAAAAAGATAGCATCGTGGCAGAAGTGACAACAAGTGGTTGGCTTCCATATCTATAAAAATAACATGGAATGACGTGTTACATAAATTACGAGCATGCATCTGTGCTTCCGTCAATTTAGATAATTTGACATGGTTGCTCACAGCATCGCTTACTGCCGAGGTTTGGTAGCCTTCATCGAAGATCTTACGAGACTGCTGTTGCCTGTTGCCTTCCTCGTGCCTGTTAAGAGCAAGGAGTAATTTTTGTTAAGGGAATTAATTGTGTTAATTTATCACACTGGTCAAAACCCGAGAAATATACATATATCTCAAACTTTGTACTAGACAAAAAAAAAATAAAAGCAGAATCCTCAAAATTTAACCTATAAAATAACTGACAGAACTACTATCTCAGGAAGCGATTAGCTAAGTTAATGATTTTCATTATTTTGGGAGTAACTGGTTCTGTCCACTCCTATTACATCTGCCAAATACATCCAACAAGGATTGAGATGAAGAGCAAATCTCAATTTTTTACTTCTAATGGCATATTTCAAATGGAGGTCTCCAGTGGGGAAAAAATGGAATTAAGAGAATGAGTCAGATTCATGACATACCCTCAGATTTTGATGATTCTTTCAATTTCGCCTTGTTAGATATTGATTGCCCTGTTTTCCCTGCAGTTCTATAGAGTCTTGACTCGACCCTAGGCCTGCATTCAGAAGGACCAAAAAAGCAATTAGAAAATCTGCTTATCCTTGCTGCTTGAGTACTGATGGCATCAAAACATTTGTATGTAAGCAACAAAGAATTCAATAATTTCTCCGGCTTCCCAACAGCAGCTAACAATTAGACATTTAAACCATTTTAACTGAGCATAAAAAAAACCAAGAGCAATCTTTATCTTTGAATTAACAAGAACAGAAATAATGCACTTAGGATACGCACATCCTTCCTGCTGTCATCTCTGTTGGTTTGCTAGAGTGGGGGAAAACTGCAAAATCAGTGGAACAGCTTACTGAATCATCACTTTCTCTACCCGCCGAGTGTGCACTATCAGATATGTCGCTTAATCTGTCTTCTAAACCGGTATCTCTGAAGCCCAAAGGGTCGGCACCAGATTGCAAATTCTGAACTTTATCCCCTCCATTTGTAGTGAAATGGTTTACACTAAATTGAGAGTGGTCCTCAAAATGTGAAGCGACATTATCTGTAAATACTGTCATACTATCTCTAAGATGAGCATCTGTGGTGCTAGCTCCACCTAGGGAAGGGATAAAGGTAGAGGATGATGAGTGTTTTAATACAGAATATTTCTCATCTCTTGCCACATGAGACCGAGTTTTATGGTCCACAACCATCTGCAGCCGTTCAATTTCGTCATCCTTCTTTAATATAGTGTCTTTGAGAAATGCCACCTGCAGAGTGTTAGTGATAACCAAATAATTAAGCCCACAGTGATTTTTTATGGATAACCGGAAATAAACTCTATAGGGCCATAGGCAACGGTAACAGTGTAGTTAATTGTATTAAAGTACAAAATACATCTCCACCAAAGTTAAGAAATTCTTGAAATTTCAGGATTGTTCAAGCAAAAAATTGTTTAATCATTGTAAGGGGCAATTTAAAAAGACAAAAGGGGATACGATAAGATATCTAGCTTCACTAGCAATTACAGTCGCAATGGTAAACACAAACAATTTCTACAGAGATTCAACATAGCCCACAGCCAAATTCTAGCAATGATGTTTCCATATCTCATATTCTTATAAAAAAGATCAATGAAAAAGGAAACACTTTTTGGGAAAGAAATAACATTGACACGGAAGACAAAAGCCAATACATGTGTTTAGAAGCAGGACAAGGGGGTAAAACCTGTTCTAATAAATCTTTTACATCCCTGCCATCTTTGTTGCTCCGTGCAGCACCTAACTCAACTCCAGACACTCTTTCAGCAAACTTTAGAGTACTAATAGTCTCAAAATATGATTCATTATCTGGATTTATTTGAACAAACATAAGCGTCTTTGCCTGTCCACCTGCAGTGTAAGCGTACAAACATTGAGTGAGTACCGACAGATGCATAGTCACTGCAGGTCTTCAAGGAAATAAAAAAGTTGATACCTAAAGAACTTTGTAGAACTTGGGTAAGTTTACAATTTCTGTATGGAACATGTGTATTTTTTTGTGCTAAAGCAAATATAACATCTCCAAGAGCAGACAAAGATTTGTTTATATGTTGTGCTTCCTTAAGTCTGTCTCCTGTTGCTTCAGAGCGTTCAACTCTTTCACTGCCTGCAAGGTCTATCAAATGAAGGCAACCCCTAGATGTAGATCCAGTCTTCAAATCCACACCCCGAACATGGACAGTGAGAATACTGCAATAATTTAAGAAAACAAAATCAGCTAATGAAACTAGTCTTAGCTTATATGCCTGAACTGCAAAGGAATAAGAAGACCTGTGAGATCTGCTACTTCGTTCATTGAGAGCAGTTGAGCCCACAGCTCGGTTTGTTTGTCCAATATGCATTAATTGCAGAACATCCGAGGTCGAATTGACAGAATGCATGCTAGCATCTGGAACAGCAAGCCCGTTTGGTTGGGTAGTACTCCAAATACCTAGTGTTTGGTAGGTCAAGGTAAATAAAACTTAACAAATTTTCCAAATATTTTTCATATCTACATTAAGAGATACAATTACCTATGAAATAGTAGGCATATAAGGAGTAGGATATCAGCTACAGAAAGTGAAGAAATACGGAATTATCTATACTCAAAGGAAGACATGTCTATTATAAAACTTTGAACTGAGGTATGCTTAAAGGATATCTCTTTTGGGGACCATCATCTGAAAGAAGATCACGCACTTGTTCATTGTAAATTTCAACCATTTGAACTCCAACTTCGTATAAATAACTGTTTCTCCTCCTTTCAGAAATCTCAAAAAGGTCATTCAGAGCACGGTAATTCACTCCCCAATCCTCAACTGATGCTGAATTAGGTCCACTCTTGGAACAAGAAAGATTTTCAAGTTTCAGAAAACATGTAAAAAATGAAATTATAATCTAGTAGGAGAAACTAATTTAACTCCATTAACAAGAAAGAATAAAACTATACCATTGTGTATGTCTTCCCAGATCCAGTCTGACCATATGCAAAAATGCATACATTATAGCCATCAAGAACAGATCTTATCAATGGTTGAATATCCGAAAATATTCCAGCTGTTATTGAGGAAGCATGATAAATGCATTGAAAGAAGTAATATGAACGGAAACTACCAAGCTAAACCAAATATCATTGTGAATAGACTCAAAATTATTAAATGAGACAATAGATCAACAAAATCACAACCTTGAGAAGCAGCAGGACCAAAGACTTTGTTGAACTTGAACATCCGATGTCCATCTTTTCCATGTTTGAAAGGATTTGCAATAAGGAGCTCACCGTTCTCACCAAAGTAATCTATTGTTGTTGACTTCATATTTTGACCAGGTAGGAATGGTCTTATGCGGCAATATACCCTTATATTTCCTACAAAATGCAAAAGTTGATTTGAAATCCATAACAGACCACAAGCTAGCTTGCCCCATAATTAGCCATATTATAGCTAAAAAACTACCTTTCAATTCCTGGACCTCATTATACAATCTCTGATTTTCTGCAAGAACATTATGATAATTATCGGCAGCATCTGCTAGCCCTTTCAGCCTCAAACCTGAAAAATAGAAACAATATGCTAGTATTGAAAGGGGCCATCAAAAACAAAAAGCAGTAAAAGAAGAAAACTGAGATACTCGGTACCCAAATTAGTCATTTCTTCCTGATAATTCACTTGAGAATAAATGGCATCCTGCTTGACTGAGTTAGATGATTCCTTTAAGTCCTGAGATACTGAATTTTTTAGCCTAACAAGGAAAGACATATCAAGGGGGAGGGAAAATACAAGATTAAGAAAATCAAACCTGCATTGCCAGCAGCTGAACATGTATGAAATTTTTAAATTTGTTTTCCTTATCTAGCCACTTTTTAAATTTAGCTTTTGAAGCTTCCTCAAGTTCTTTTATTTTGTTCTTAGAATCTTCCAACAGAAATTCAACTTCCTTTGTCTTCTCGTCTAAGCGGGCTTTGTTTTCCTTTTCTTTATCCTCAAAATCTTGGATGCAATGTGAATACATTTTGTGTGTGGTCTCCAATTCCCTCTTAAGCTCTGCAATTACATTTTCCATATCTTCCTTTACGTTGGACAACCTAATTATATCTTGTTCACAAATGCTTTTCCTTTCTTCAATCTCAAATTTCTCAGCCTACAGAAAGATATGCTAATGTCAAAAATAAGAATTGTTCTTAGCTTTACTCATAAAAGCAACTAAAAAGAAACATAAAAAATAAAGTGCCATGTGATCTTATCATTTGTATCATTTTGTAATGCAAGATCTCTCATCAAACCATATTACAGTTATAGGAGCAGGTAAAGAGTCATCTAAAGTATTGATTTTTTGCATGAACCCAAGTAATTCAATCTTATAATTGTAAACTCCCTGTGCTAGTCGCCCCTGAATATGGGTTCAAATAACTGTTATACTTTTTCACATACATCTTTGTAAAGTGAACAGACATGAATTATACAGTGTCTATTAAACAAGCCATAACCAATTGCTGAGATATAATTTGGAAAAGCTTCAGTGTTCTTTTAGATCATCACATTAAACCCTGTTTTGCACATGAATCAAGATAGAACTTCGATATAGTAGAAATGCTTTGCAGTGTTAAGACTTCAAGTTGATTATTTAGAATAGAAAGGAAACAGTATAACCTCAAATGAACCATATGCACAATTATATTGCATCCAAAAAGAGATATGTCATGCAATGCCTTCACAGTTAAAAATCACAAGAAACAACGTATCTAAGTGTTATGGTTAAGCATGATAATTCATTATTACAGAATTATTAATTTAATCATTTCCAAGTTGAAACCTCTTAATCAGCTCAACCACTATAAGTAAAAGAGAAGTTTACTAAATTATTCAGCTCAACTATGCATCTTTTTCCATTTAAAGGATGAAAATAGTGGTCACTTAAATGGTAGGCAATGGATATTACATCCCTTTACATCCCTGCATATATTTATGTATTTGTGTAGGTCAGGTTACAAAATCATAGAATTCAAAGCTATAGAAGAATTGATTCAGGATCCTCAGGATGCAAAAGGAATTAGCTATAATTCTTTTGCAACGTATACCTACTATCTCAACAACAGTGGTATTATACCTTCTGACAGAGCTATTAGTATTTGTTTGTGAATGGTAATATCCCACTAACACTGTGTATCCATCTCAAAATTCTCATCTCACCTTTTGTATCTAAAATTTCATATCTTAATGTGAAATAATTATAAGATTTCACGAATCTTCTCCTTTTTGTCTCTTTCATATTAAACTATCTGGACAAACTCATTTTAAGAGTTGGAGAAAATTATTAGGATTTGATACCACAATAGTCCCTCTCACTGTATTTGTTATTCATCAATGTAGAAAAAACTTTAAACCTTGAATTACATGGTTTATATAGGCCTGCTGTCATCCACCTGCTGCGACCACCATGCACTTGCTCCCTTCAGACACAGTCCACTCAACCATGATCACGAACTACTCAACAGGATCCCTAAGTCAGATTTAATCAGTTTAGTTGAGAAAATTAAAAAAAAAAATCACATTTTCTTTAATATATATATATATATAAAGAAATGTTACCCTACTTATCTTTGGTGCTCACCTTACGAGGACCAAGTATATATTTCCTTTATTTTTTTTATAAAGGGTTTAGAATTTAAGATTTAGTCTTTAGGATTTAAGGTTTGGGTTATAGTATTTAAGCTAAAGAAATGTAAAAAAAACAAAAAAAAATACATTTGGCGCACACAAGAGCACTAAGCACCATAAGGTAATCGTCTTTTAGATAATAATGATTTTCCAATTCATTTTTTTTGTGTGTGAAGTTGTTATCCTCTTCTCGCTTTATCAACTTCGTTCTTATCTTGTGTGATTTGGAAGTTCAATTCGATGTTGCATCAAATGAAGCAAGAGCAAAGCCTAAGTTCAAAAATTACCACATGCAATTGCAACTTCAATGCAACTTAAATTCGGCTACTAAAGCTCATATCTATGCACTACAAACACCAAAGTTAAAGAGGCCACACAGGTAAAAAAAAAGAGCAAAATTAGATTGGGTTACCTAGTAAAGGATAGAAAATGAAATTCTATGTTGTTCTCATCATGAAGTAACAATTATTCCTTTGAAAATATAATGATCGTTTCCATTGTTAAGATATAAGAAATAACAATTTGGGAGCAAATTAAGGATGAAATTTTAATTCTTAGTGCATAAACAAAGTGCAAAATTAAATTACAGAAGATAAAGATTTCCATACAAATATTATTTGATTGGCAGAAACTACATACCTTTGTAAGTAGGAGTTGGTGCATGATTATCTGTAAGTTACGATAAAGAACATATGTCAAAAAAAACAGATAATGTAGTAGTGATTGATGATGAGAACACGAACTGTTTATTGATACCTTGTTTTCTTCATGTGCCCCCTTTGCCAATTCCTCTAGTACCCTGATTCTTGATGAGTACTTCCCTTCTATAGCTTTAAATAGATTATTTTGCTGCAGATATACAGCTATTAGACAACTATAAAACAATTTATATTGGATACCATGTGTCATCGTACACTTTTTATATGCTCCATTTGAGTTGCAATACGATGTTGAATCTCTTGCACAACTCGTCTTAATAGATGTGCTACACGCTGAGGATAGATAAGGAGGAATACAATCATTAAATCATGAAAATCAAAATAGACTTGGTGAGATATGTGAAGAGTTTGTCAAGTAAACCAACAATTTGCTTTCCCCACAACATACTTGAGGTATCTCTCCATTCCTTCTCTCAATGCTTTCATCAAGAATCCCATTTACGATGATTAAAAGTGATTGAGCTGGGGCACTCTAAATTTTCAGATGATACAACCATAAGAACAAGAAATGATTAAATCAATAAAATAAGCATGCATCATGATAAGTATATCTAAAAGCTTACGTCTAAACTGTTTGACTTTAGCACCTCTATAATTTTAGCAGATGAAAGATCAGAAAAACGCCCTTGTCCTAATTGGCAAGCTTTGGGAAAATTATGTCCTGAATAATGAAAGGCAAATGATGATTCTGCCAAGTTATTGGAGAAAATACTTATATTAACTTCTACTCATTATCCACTAAAAGGAAAGAAGAAAACAATGAGTCTTCAAGCATAATACATTCAGCACACAGTGATGAGCCAATGAAAACAAAACAGTCAAAACAAAAAGAAAAAAAAGTAACATTATAAGAAAAGGACAACACGTTTCAACTCAGAATTCGCAAATCGCAATATCAAAAAATATAACAGGCAAGTTTGCCAATTGCTAAAAGGTAAATTAAAAGGAAATACCAAAACTCATGAAATTTGTGAACTGTTTGAATTTCCAGATTTAAACTAAAAAAAAAATTATAGCACCAAATTTTTTTATAAAAAAAACATGTATTATCTACATCTGCCTTAAAACACAAATAAAAGATCATTAAAACACAAATAAAAAGCCATCTCATTCAGTAAACTAGAAGAGGAATTGCAAACATCCATGAGCACTCTTCAATATACCTTATGATGTTTCATCCTAATTTTGTTACACTACCCTGACCACATCAGCAAGCATGAACTGTTGTATATAGGAGATATATGTTTGCACCCAATAGCCAAGTAAAAATTGCCTAGTGAAATTTGCATCATTGTTTAACTAAAATCCACCTCACGAATGAGATAAAATTTCTGAACGTGATAGTTTGGGACATGAACCAAATGAAAAACAAAAGCATCGTAAGAACAGTATCATAAATTCAACAGATATCAATATTATATGCTACAAGCATCAATAGATTACATGGTGAAAATAGATATATTATAGGGTCATATATCTCTACCGATACATTTGCAGTTGGTCCTAAAATTATACATATTAGGACATGATATTTACATATACACAAGCAACCTATAATAAAGGTAAACAACATTTAAAATGGAAATAACTTCATTATCATCCCACTTAAATGTATAATGTAATAACAGCATTAAAAAAGGAAAGAAGAGGGCTTCCTAAAAACAATGTCCATCAGCAATAGGCTACAGAATAGTATTGACCAAATGTTAACATCCATGCAAATTCCTTCTCCCTTTGACAAAGAAAGAACCCAATTTTCAGATGAAAGGAAGAACATAGCCATCATGCAGCCCATGAATCAATAACATCTTCAAGAGATGAATAAGGATTCAAATAAATCCCATAAAAGACTTATCAACAAACCTTCTGGAAGGTTCCACCTCTTTCTTAGCTGGATCACAGGTTCATCACAGTTAGCAGCACAATCTTCCATAACTTTTGAATTCAAGTGATCTCTGAGGGATAAAAGACATTCAACAACTCCAGAGATAGATCCCTGAGACAGTTGAGATGATCAGTACCAACCAAGTAAGCAGAAAAAATAAAACACTTATACGCTTGACTTAATGAAGAAATCTAATTTCGCCTATTGGACCATCACCTGCTCCAGGTCTGCAACTCTAAAACTCGGCAATCCCATATCCTCCATGACTGAAATGAACTTTTTGATGTTGATCAATTGCTTCTCAGAAGAATTATAAGAATCTCTTGGACTCTGTAGAACATGATAATGCCAAACAGGGAACTATAAACCATCAGAAGACATAGATCTATGTCAGTTTTACCATAAACATCAATTGGCTTCCAATCATACCACGGAGAAAGATGGACTGATCCGGCTCAGAACCCCACATAAAATTGTACCATCCAACAGCGACGCTCTCAGTTCTTCTTCGGAGGATTCCACAGGCATATTCAAATCCAGGAACAGACTATTCAACCAGCGAATTACATCCGATTGCTTCTTTGCTGGATTTGCAAAAGAAACGACATAGTAATACTGATATTACTCAGAATCCAGTAAAGAAATCACTGCAAGCTAGAAGTTTACCTGCATTAGCATCGACATATAAAGTTCCCATGCTGTTTGTTATCCGCCAATCCTCTGAAGACTTAAACCGTAAACTTTAGAAGTTGGCTTTCAATGCACCAACCAGCTTGTACCCTAATATCTAATAGGAAAATCTATCATCTTTTAAGCAATGCAGCACTCCTGAGTTCAGATCTCACGAGTTAACGGATCGGCGAGATACCTGAACAAATGTCACAGACCTGGATAAGCGAAGGACCACTTCTTGCTCCTAGGGCATTGACTTGGGCTTCCAAGCGAATAATTTGAAATTTGAACAAAACCTAGCCAAGTGGAGATTGTTGGCAGCGCTTTTTCGCCGACCTCGATGTCGTTTGCTTCCGCTGCGCGTTCCCTTCTCGTCCCAACTCCCTCGGCCTGCTTTCTTTCTCTGTGTCGCTTTCCCTTGCTGCCAACTTAACTTAACGGCGTTAAGCTGACCTCGCCGTCGCCTCTAGCTTCGCGAGGAAGACATGCGATCCATCGCCGAACTTTTAACGGGGTAATTTGTTTTTTAAAAAAAAACAAATTTCTTATCTAACTTCCCCGCCTTGCCCTCGTAGAAACCAAAGTACGACCCACACCGTCTAACCAGTCGTCAACCAGGTTGTCACGTGGGTAATCAATATACCTGTTAAAGCCTCTTCCTGGTGGGATTTCCGTTCGAATTTTGTTCCTTTTTGCGTCTGCAATTACGAGATAATTACGATCATGCCTCTTATCGATAAGAGAGAGGCGCAATCGTCATTAATGATTAAACTGAAGGCTCCGTGAAGATTTTGTTCAGTTCCTAAATCGGAAAACGCTCATGGTGATTGATCTAGAAGTCCTATGTCTCAGGGTTCACATCTCATTTGAAAAAAAAATTATATAAATACGTCGTAGCTAAGGATCGAACTATGAATACCTAAGATAATGACTAATCACTTTACCGCTACACCATAGCCCCAGAGGCAATTCCTTGAGGATATCAATCGATAGTTAACGTGTGTAGTATGAAATTTAGAGATCATGATTGGATTAAATTAGTATGTCCGTCCTTTACACGTTTCAATCATAGTATCTAGATTAATAAATAGTAAATCTCCATGGGATGAACTGATGATTAATGCGTGGGTGTTGCTACTAAAAGGTCTGGGTCAAATCCTAGCAAAGCAAGTATGCTCACCCTCTCCATGCACTAGCCACAGTATCCGAGCTAGTAGCTTCTATGATTTATCTCTTCCATCTAAACCCTAAACCCTAAACCTTGAGGTGGTCTCTTGCCACCTAAATTAATAAACACTAAATCATCTGTTACCATCTTGGATGAATTTGCCCAAACCACAATGGTTTTGGTGGGAAGATGGAGAGGGACCCGTTTGGAATCGGTCAAATCACCACGCGGGTACAGATTCTGGGCGAGATTGGTTGGGTGTGACAAAGTCACTGCTGTGGCATGTGACCGGACCAGGGCCGTGCGACGGAACGGCGGACGGAGTTCACTGACAGCGGGGAGTGGTTTGCCTCGTGCGTATGTATTTATTTCGAAGATATTCCCGCCTCACGGAGCGATCGCCTGGGGGACCGCCTGCAATAAGTCGTCCGTTTGAAGTTACAGAAGTATCTATCGTTGGACATGCCCACGGATGTAACCTAGTGGTACTGAGATGGTAAAAGTTTGAATCTTCGATTCATTTATTGATAGGAACGTGATTTATCTCTATTTTATGATATTTTAGGATGGTTGGAGGGGTATATAATGTGAGCGTTATCGTATTTTGTAATTAAATCGGATCACGATTCGCAATGGACAGTTTAATAATTTAGAATCGACGATTTGACTATTCCTAACACGTTGACCTTTCATATTAACCGTCCAAGATGATTACCGATCATATAATAAATTTATAAATATATGTATATATAAAGGACTTATTTGCTTACCCATCCTTTTACGATACAAGAGAATCAAAATCTGTATAATTTATTTATCTTTTTATTATTTTATCTTACAAAGTGACGTTGTTACTCATTTTAATTTTCGATTCTCGTAGTATTCATTCCTTTCGTATCAAAGTCTTCCATTTCTTTATAAAGTTATATTCTTTGGATTTTTTTTTTTTTGACTCTTATCTAATTGTCAAGTAATACTTAGATCCATATTGCCTCCGGCAGTAAAAATTTAATGTTCAATAATGATTAAATTAAAATTTCTTTTACCATAATAGAGAGGATGAGAAAATTTTGAACTCTCTGTGTGATCATCATTATAAAATATTGAATTCCTATTCACTATCTACTCCGCTAAAATAAAAAGAAGTCAGTAAAATAATTTTTAAATGTGTCTAAAATCCTGTCCGTTATTTTAATAAAAATTATGATTTTATAAATTTTAAATTAGTATTAATATTTTGTATTTTAATATATTAATTTCTAATCCGTACTTTTATATTATAATCTTTATAATATCATATAAATAATTAATGATATTAGGTACAATATTAATGGGATAAAAATCTCTAAATGAAATTAAAACACCTTAATACAAAAACTTTATTTTTGGTAAGACTTATAATTTAAATCTAAATAAATACAACTATATAAATTTCAAAATATAAAAAATATTTTTTTATTTCACTTTCGTTGCTAATTGTAAAAAAATATAAATTCACTTATACTATATTCATTTAAAACTAATACGGCATTAAAGAATTCATCAAAACTAAATGAATAATAACTTCAAATATCATAACATAAAAAAATAGTAGAATGCAACAATAAATAAGAAATAATATTTATAATTATTTTAATATGTTTTCTTTAATTTTTAATATATAACATATTAATTTAAATAATATGTGAATCTAATATAAAAAAAATAAATCATCAATAATAGATTTACATATAAATTTAAAAATTTTAAAATATTTTAAAAGTTAAATGAAATAATCATTTAAATTCATTGGTGATACAACAAGATTAGATGTTTCGGCACCCAAAATCTCATCTCCTAGACCACTCCTATTAGATGTTTCGGCACCTAAACTCACTGATATACCTAAACTACTCCTATATAATATGTAATTATATATTAAACATTTTTATAAAAAAATTTTTTATATCAATGATGGAGGGCCTGAAGTCTGATGACTTCAGGCCCTCCTTGGGCCTGAAGTCGGATGACTTCAGGCCCCAGGGCACTGAATTTTTTTTTAATTTTAACAATATTTTTTTATATTTAATTGTTATTTATTAAATTAATTATTTATTGGATCTGAAATTATTTGACTTCAGACCCTCTTGGGATGACTTCAGGCCCTGTGTTTGAATCTGAAATTAAGTGTTTTGATACGTTTTTGTATATATTATTATATTTTTAAAATAGAAAAAAAATTGAGTCCACGTCGGGCCTGAATTATAAGATTTCAGGCCCAACGTGGGCCTGAAATAAAAAATTTCAGGCCCACGCTGGGCCTGAAATATTTTTATTTCACGTCCAGAGTGGACCTGAAATAATTTATTTCAGGCCAACGCTCTTTCTTTTTTTTCAATTTTTTTTACATTAATGAATTTATTAAATATTATTTAATATATTAATTTCATTTAATTAATTATAAAAATTATTTATTTAATTTTTAAATAAGTTAGATGAATTAATTATTATAGACCTTACGTTTTTTTTTTCAATTACTGTAGACCTTACATTAGGAATTTTTATTTGCATGCGTGCACATTAGGATAAAAATTATTTATTTATATATTTTTTTTAGCGCCGATTCCAAATATATTATTTTAAAATAAAAGTATGAAACATCACGTGCTGGCGTCTCGGAATTTATTATTGAGAGAGAAAGAGAAAGGCAGTGAATAGCAGGAGGAGTATAAGAGGAAGTTCACTAAAATTAGTGCGCCCTTTGGTGAAAATGAAACCATGGGACGCCTTTTGGTAAATACCTATTTTTGGGTGCGCCTTTTGGTAAATTGCCGTATAGATTTCGAAATTGAGAATGAGAATTGAAGATGATGAACTTCATACTTGTAGAGTTCCAACGGTTATAAGACGAAAAGCCACCGAGCCCGCAGTTTGTCAGATAATTGGGAGCTAGGACCTTAACTGCTCCATACTCCGCTGGACCGGTTACGATACAAGCCCACTGACCAGATTACAGACCTAAGGCCTATTTGCAACACAGAAGTATCGTTGGACATAAAGAATGCTGCTGTATTTTTATGAGCAGCAGGTTTTTAATTGCCACGAACATGAGAACTTTCATTGAATCGAATGTGAGAAAGTAGAGTAGAAACGTCGATGTAACTTGTCGAAAGTATGCCGAGACAATAATATAATCACTATGTTTTCCAAGAGAAAATTGAAATCGTTATTATTGCATAAACAATGATAAGGCCGGAATCGATACGCTACGCGCCCTCTGTGTACGACTGAGTGCACGCGGCATCTATAAGTCGCAAAAAGGTAAAACGTTCACCTCCAGTGTCTCTGTCAGTCTGTCTCAGGATCAACACGAAAGAGGAAAATTACGATGATTGAGAAGACAACTGATTGAGAGGGAGAGACTTTTTACATAGAGTGTAAAAATTTACATCCCACCAGCTCTGTGATTCGAACTCAAGATTTTTAATGACAATTTATCAATCTCTTACCATCTCAACGTCCGTGAAGACACGGGCATCTATAAGTGATCTGGGTGCTCAACGCACTCAAATCGCACACGGCGCCGTGCACAGGAGGGCGGACAGCACATCACCCATCATATACAGGGAACTAATACCCAAGTCAAAGTTTGGCATCACAGAGGAAGCAAATTTACAACATTACATTCAGAGTACAAGGAAAGCAAAGCCATATTTTAGAAGACAACCATTAACAAGATGAACAATTATAGAATCTAGAAAGGCAAATGCTCAAAACAACAGCATGACGCTAATAATTTAATGGGCATTAACAGTAGTTATGCTATCGATTTTATGACTTTCATCTGCAACCAAGGTTCTATCAGAATCCCTGTAGTCCAGTCCCAAGAACTTATTCTCACATTTACGTATATCCAAGAGAAATATATTATGCAACAAAAAACAAATAGTGGCAGAGCAGCCACATTGCAGCAGCAATCTTTCTAGTAAATGATTCCATCCAATAGATGGTTAATTTTCTACTAAAATTAAGTGCATACAACCTAAATGATTATGACTATACAGACTTAAACTCACTATGGAAGCTAAAATCAAATATATTTTGATAGCACAAACAAGGGCATCTTCAAAACTTAACACAGAATGGCGCCACTATGGTGGTTTTTCCTAGTAATGGAGATGAAAGGTGTCTTAGCCTAGTTATAACTTATGATATAATACTAGCCAATATAACTGAAAGGCAGTTAATGATTCTGGCAGAAGACATCAACTTCACGAGACGGTGCGGCCATAACAAACAGATGCAATGTACAGATTCTTCGACCACATTCTGGCAGAAGACATCAACTTCACGAGACGGTGCGGCCATAACAAACAGATGCAATGTACAGATTCTTCGACCACTTCTCCTGGAAACAAATTGAACGTTCATTTGCTAGGAAAAAATGACAATGTTCTTCAAACACATGAAAACTTCTCTCACCTTCACATGTTGACTAGGAAAAGCAGATGTCCGAAGTGTCTCTTGTGTCTCATCCATTGGCTTCCTTCTAGGTACACTAAGCACAAAGGCAGCTTGATCCCATGTAGCAGCAGTTGCCGTTATGCGGAAACCACGATCCCATCTTCGATGAATACCTTCGCTAGGGTAGAGGAAGTCGAGTTCAACAACCTGTATGGAGATGAATAATAAGGATAAAAGTTCGTCAACATCAAAAACTGGTAACGCAAACCCTTGATGGCCAGATACGCCACAATTTTTTTTTTTTTCTAAACAGCTCATCTGATTTCCCTTTTAAAAATAAATGGCAAATAACACTAACCTGATCAGAAAAGCCTGCATTACGAGACATAACAACAGCCCATCTATTTCCAGCTGTTGCCATTGCAGTGATATAAAACCCTTCTCTCCATTTTTTGTTTATCCACTTGAAAGGAAATGATTCACTGACTTTGTAAGATTGCTGTGCATATGCAGAACCTGCGATAAATCATCAGAGATAAATCCAGCAGAAAAATATTTTAAAACTGAAATTGAAACGGATAAATATTTGAAGAAGATTACCTTTTGACATTACCACCAAGGAACTGCCACTGTTTGTCCCTGCAAGTGCGCTGATGTAATAGTTTTTCTCCCATTGTTCCATTATCCATTCCTACAAAAGAAAAGAGGTGTGGTTTAGAAACAATTTATTACAAAAGCAGAAATGTGATTAGAACATATAATGAATCAGCATATAAACTCACCTTGTGAAGAAAATTCGCAGACAGTTCATAAACTTGAGCAGTGAAGCCAGTGCCTGCATCCATAATCAAGGCCCAAAGATTGGAACAAGATGCAACACAGCTGATGAATAAACCATCTTCATTTCCTTTCTCAATGTGCTGTGCAAGCCTCATATCAGCCACATTGTAGTGGTACCTAAATAAAAAAACATCAATAATCAAACTCCTCTTATCTAATAATTTGACTGGTGAATCAACTATCAAGATAAAAAAAAACCTCTGCTTCATAGGTCGCCGTGCATTATAAACACTAATCCATTGTGTTGCAGGCATCCCCATCCTAATCTTCTTTTTGGGTTGATCATCTTCTTCTTCTTCCATCATTAGACGACCTCTCTTTTGGCCAACTTGATAGATAAGCTGTATAAACACGCAACTGACTTTAGACTAACTAGATACCTTTTTCTCAAAAATCTGATCTTCTGTTAGCATAAGCATCTGAAAATACAACTACGTAGTCAAGATACAAATACAGAAAATTGAGATACCTTTTGAGCCCCATCAGTGTTGATTGGTCTAATATCTGGATTAGGACCTACTATGCCATCAAAAAGTGAGATGCATTTTGCATAATTAGGTTCTTCATCAAACTTCAGGTTAACCACATACTCAACAAACTGTTTGAAAGGTTGTGGACAAAAGCAACAAAGAGCCTCTGGAGCTGTAGCCATCTTTTTTTTGCAGACAAGAAAACCTTTATTTTCACCCTAACCATCCATGAAAAGCAAACCATTGAAGAAGATAATAAAACATCAAGTGAGTCCATTTGAATGCAGAACAAGCTTACCTGATACCCTTGCCAAGGTAGAAGGCCACGGAGAAGAAAGATAAGTGTATAGGCAAGGGACTCTAAGTCGTCTCTCCTGCTTCCTGTTCTCCCAAGGTGAGCATGAACACTAGCATAGCGCACAGTTCCTCTACAGGACACAACAGGTAGATACATGTATGGATAAAATACACCAGCAATATAATTTAGAAATTGGGTGATATCAAAGTATCTAACGAATAAGTGTTTTATTGTTTTACAAATTTAGTTAAAAGTAAAGCTTCTGATTATTTTAGGCCCGAACTACTGAAACTGTATAAATATAATCTGTCTGACAGACCTGAAATTCTATGTTAGTTGGCTGATGAGGCCGGCCGGCCAGATGTCCAACAATTGTATCATAATGCTTTTTTTAAAAGAAAAATAAATAAAGAAATAAAAGGGATTGCAAAACCCTATCTCCATCATCCTCCCTTGCACACTGATTTTCCACTTAATTCATTCCTAGTCTATTTATGTCTTGATAACCTATCAATGATAGGGCCATCCAAGTGGAAGTGAAGCCTAACTCTGAAGTCAATAGCCGCTCACAAAATGAACCCTTCATTGTTGCTTACAAATCCCAGTTGCCTGCACCCCATTCCAACCTTACCACATCAGAATGCCTACTACTTGCATGCGGCGTAGAAGAAAAAGCGAACTAAGTCGGGGTATAGCTAAGTCAGCAAGCCACATCACAATAGTTTTCATGTTTGTTAAATGAAGGTTTATATTTATTACAAATTAACAGTTTGTATCAAGGTTTCAATTCTCAATCCGTGTTGAGGTTTCAGTCCCGGACCGGGACGATACGGTTTTGATATCGTGCCAATATAGTTTCAATATTTTTTTAAATATAAATATAAATATATATATATATATATTATTTTGAGATGTTGAATTTATATTTTAATATTTTCTCATAAGATAATGCCTATTAAATTTTTATAAAAAAATAAGTCATTCTTAAAATTCAAAACTAAATTTAAAGTTATAAAATCATTTGAAAGGCTAAAAATAATTATAAAATTATTTGAAAATCTTAAATTATTATTTTTTTAATGTATTTGAAAATTTTTTATTTTAAAACTTTATTTGAAATGTTTAAGATTTTTTTTAATTTTTAGATTATTTTAAATTTATATTTAATTTTAATTTTTAATAAATTATTTAAAATTTTGAAATAATTTTTATATTTTATAATTATTATTAATAATAGTTTATTTATAATATATATATATATATATATTTAAAAATAAAAAATTAACTAACCCAAAAAAACTATAAAAAATCGTGGCAATGGTGATGCACGGAGGTCATTGCGGCACCGCGACCCTTGCAGAAGATTTTAGAAATATATAATATTTTATTAGAATTTTTTAAAATTTTAAATAAATTTTTATATATTTTAATGAGATAATTCGATTAAGATTTTAAGAAATATATTTGGTTATTTATTTAAGTTGGAGATTAATTGGATCCGTTAAAAATAATAATAACATAACTGGGAAATAAATATTTTATTATATATTTTTAAAATTAAAATCAATAAAATATTTAATTAATTAGATAATTTTATTAGGGTTTAATTAAGCCTCTTGGGATTATCCCTATCATACTTAGGAATTATTGAATTTTAAAAACTCTCAAATTTAATGAAAACCCCCAACAACGACCCGCAACCCATCTGGTGAGGTTGCGGGGTTGCGAGGCCCTCCCGCACGACTGTGGGAGTTGTGTGACGCCTCTGCGGCTACCGCTGGGCCTGGTGTCGCGTCGTGTCGGTGCGGCGGATGAAATGTTTCTCCCATTTCAACCGGCTTAACATGAGATTTCAATCCTTGGTTTGTACCTATGTTAGCTATTAACTTGTGTCTCAGGTAAATATATGAAAAGGCCTATACTTCATGTAGATTTAAATACTACTTTAAGAAATTACAACATTTTTCCGACAAAGTGAGGCAACCACTAACCTGAAAACATCAGGACGTTGATCATACTCAACATGTCCACTTGTTGAACTGTCCTTCCACTTAGTGGCTGTCAATTGAGAAGCCAATTAATTAATAAGACGTATTAATTAAGATGAAATTAAAATATTCCATCCAAAAGCTAAAGCCAACTTATTTCAATTACCTAAACCAAGATCTACAAGAAACAGTTTCTTTTCTTCAGGAGTCCCAGGAGGTCCAAGTAAGAAATTCTCAGGCTTCACATCTCCATGTACATAACTGATATTATAAATAGCAGTAGTTAGTGATTGTCAAAAGAAAATATATTAAACAGGTTTCCTGCTATCGGAAATGTTGGAACTCAAAATCCTCGGTGAAGTAACTGAAACTGAAAAGCATTTTTGACACAAAAAAAAGAGGTAAATGTATAATGCAGAGTAAGCGCCTACCCTTTTGAATGCATCTTCTCTAATATGGAGATTGCTTCAATTGCAATACATGCAACCATTTCCACAGACATTCTGCATAATTAGAGAGATAAAAGTTACCAAATTATATTTCAAAACCTTTAATAATGATTTCATATAGACATACGTGTGTGAGTTGTTATTCCATACATCCCACAGGCTAGGACCCAGTATATCCATAATCTACAGGATTTGTGTTTTTCTCATTAGTCATACATATCGAACAAATGACCAAGCTTTAAATTTGGAGGATACAAAAACTTGCAGTACCATGACATAGTAGTCCCCTTGTCGGCCCTTATAGTGGACTCGTGGCACCCCATGAATGCCACCAAGAGTGCTACACAAATAGAAGCAGTAGTCAGTCTTCTGACGTTATAGCTTACCTTGAAAATTTTGAGAGAGAAAAACACTTACTTGTACACTTGCCATTCGTAAGGTGGACCGTAGTTACATCCTTTGCTGGTTCTGTGCTCAAATTTCAATGCTACCTGTCATTAAAGGCATTGCATAAGAGCCAGAAACTCAGAACAGTTATATCCATTTCCAATTGTGATAATAAGAAAATACCACACCTCTACCGCACTAGAACCAATGGTCCTATCATTTGCATTGTTAGGCGAAATACGACGACCAACATATACTTGTCCAAATCCACCTTTTCCTAGCTTCCTTTCGACTTTGTATAGTGGTGAATTGCTGACTTGTACCTGTTACAATTATGGAATGAACAGGGTAACATACAATTTGCTACAACTATATAGGAAGTATCCTGAGAAAAGGACAAATTGCAATAAAGATATAAAATAATGATTACTCTACTCTTAAAATAATCCTCTTTAGTCGACCACTAGGGGTGGGGGTCGGCTTGGTTGTTGTTGTCGCCGTCATGGTAGTTAAAATCCCGATTTAAATCTTAAAATCCTAAGATTTTACGATTTTTGACCTCCGAACGATTTAAATCGGAGTTAAAATCCTAATTTGTTAAAATCCCTTTGAAATCGCGATTTTAATCCTTAAAATCGCGATTTTACGATTTAAATACGATTTTAACAATTTTTTAAAAAATCTTTTTTTCCATTGAACCCGGTTCATTTTAAAAAAAACCGGTTCAATCTGAAAAAAACCCGCTTTCCAAGTGCGTGCGTGTCCTAATCGGCTAATCTTGTCGCATCTCTTCTCATTTTTCCACTTGCTCGCGTCTTCCCTGTGGCTTATGGATGACATTTTTAATGTAATATTGATTATGAATGCAAGTTTATCTAAGTTTGTTTAGCGATTTAAAAGTTTTTTTATTATTTATGCTATTTGACATCCATATATATGACTTAATAATTTTATATGCATATATATAGGAATTTTATAAAATCTTACAATACGATTTACGATTTTAAGATTTACGTTTTTAAGTACCACTTCCGATTCAAATTAAAATCCCGATTTTAACTACCTTGGTCGCCGTAGTGGGCGTTGTCTTAAAATAATCCTCTTTGCTACAAAATAATGTGTAATAGCAAGCTTCTAGTGTTGAATTGCTAGATTTTAGTTATTGTGAAAAACTGAGGTAACGTGAGAATACATAACTCGAAATAATTCGAGATAAAAATCAACTTAGAAAGTAAGCAAAATATATCTTTAATAAATACTAATAAAGAAGATAGGTTTGCAACCAAGTAAACAATTCTCTCCTGTATAGTATAATATAATATAATATAATATAATATAATATAATATAATATAATATACAGTCACCAAGCTTTCAGCAGAGTCATATTTTGCATGCCTTTTGGTTCAAGTGAAACGCCATAATTGTGTCCTTAGATGATGCAAACATTAAGCAGATATAATAAACACAGACTACGGACTTCAGAGAGAGAAAAGTAGAAAACTATCCTATAAGCATATTTCCAAACTCCTTTCGGCTCCTTAGCATTGCAATTAAAATCTAATTGTCACACTAGTCAATGACTACAAGAAACCAAAAGGATAGATAACCCGAAAATGGCCCAGCCTTTCCATTGTATAATTCTAACACGAGCTTAAAATATTGACCTAAAAGATGAGAACTAGACTTTGATATATTTTCAGTCACCATCAGTCTTTCTTCCAAAATAATTATTAGATAGCTCATTTAATTTGGACAACTGATATTACTCTTAACTAAAAGTGGATAAACAACAGAATATATATGAACATTCAATGAAAGTTCTAGCCCTTGTTATCTTGGTGTCCCTCCCTTTTAAATGCTTCAGGCCTATTATATCAAGCAGTGATATATCACTTCTTCAGATATGCAAATGAGTGTACAATGACAACACCCTATTCTACCAGTTATGCTGGCATGGCTAGAAACAAACTAAACATGATGCTTCTTCCATTGCCATTTAGGTAAGTGTGTAGTAGGGGATGTGGAATATGAAAACAAGTGGGAAAGGGCTTAAGGTTAGGATATGCGAATGGACAACTAGACTTTTGTAGAATAACAATGTAGTGTCTCATGTCAGATCATCATATCAGATGTTCGGATGTTCACCCATCCATATGGATGGGCACAATGTTAATTACAAGGGAGAAAATTGTTTATACTTAAATGTCAACCAAGGTCGGAATGGGCTTAAACCTTAAGGTTGTTTGAGATAATCAACCTAAATCCAAACCATACCATGTAAATTTATCAAATTAACGAAAGAATTTGTAAACAGGATATATAAACAAGGAATCTATGTTTTCATGAAATAGAAATCTTATAAAAAGGCTGGCAATGAAGTATTTATTTGATTATTTCTCAATAATATTCCATGTATCAGGATTATACAACCTGTGGATACCCCTGCCCCAAGTAAAAACCAACTTATCCTCACATAACAGTAAATTTCGTAAAGGTCTCACCTTTTCTGGAAGAGGTGTTGTGTTCCCCTCGTCCTCACCACCAGCAAGCTTATCTGCGCTCTTCACCCCGCTATCACAATCATTCATCTTCCTCTCTCCCACCTCTTCCTGGTTCTCCTCCCCAGCAAAGTCACCAACTTCTCCTCGGCCCTCCACCAGAACGATATCTTCAGAACGCTCAGCAGACTTCCTCAACGGTGGGTTCTCATCCACCGGTTGCTGGTTCCTCGCCAGCCGCCTCCGCCGCGTCTTCGGCCTCTCGGCCTGGACTACTGGATTCACCTGCGCCAGGCCCCTGCGCGCTCCGCTACGCAGCTCTGGCATCATTCATCGACCCCAACCCATGCCTCAAAAACCCAAAATTTAACGGAGCGGTTCGCCGTCCCTCGATAGTGCAAGGTCCAGTCGACTGTAACACGTCGAAGAGAGCACCAATCTCTGTCGAACGACGAATCGAATAGATAGCTAGTGAAAGAAAGCGGCCCTTACGAATGATCGGAACTAGGGTTTCGAAAGGGGGCGCCGATAAATCAAACAGAGAGAGAGAGAGAGAGAGAGAGAGAGAGAGGCGATGGCGAAGTTGCTCGAATGTGGAGGGGTAGTTCCGTAAATGTAGGTAAATTTAGTCTAAGGTGGACGGGGAGATTCTCCCTTTCTCGCAGCCCCGATGGAGTGGGAAAGTGGACCGGGAGCGTTTAATTTTGACCCGTTAAATTTTAAAAAGGGTAAAAATGAGAAAGCGCGTCCATTTTTTATAAATCATCGACAACACGCCTTTTTTTTATTTTTCCATCCATCAAACATTAAAATCACTCATTGATGATGAGTGACACTCAGTATATTATTGTCAATCTATTTGGTATTTTTTAAAAAAAAATGTGATGAGAATGATTTATCTAAGTGATCGATCAGAATTTTTTATTTTTTATAGGATCATATTGATTATTCGAATTCGATATTACCCAATTTTATTAATTATTTTTTCAATTTATTTACGATGATGGTCAATAAAAAATTTCTATGGAATCGACGTTATTCAACATGGTTAATTATTTTTCATTGTAACAATAAGATCCTAATAGAATTAACTTATGGCTAACACGTATGGTATTGTCATCTTAAGGTTTGAGGGTCAAAATTCAACAAAGTCAGTATTGTCATCCTCCCAACGCGCTAGTCACAATATTCGGGTTAGTAGCCCCTAATTATTTATTTCTTCCTTGTTGACTTGGGATGGATTAGCGGGGTATTGAAAACCAGATAATTATATATTTTTTGTCAGCTCATTATAACAATAAGAATTTTACAGAAAATTTTCCTTTAAATAGAGCACGCTACTATGAGATATTGGTCTTCTAGATCGTCCATCGAAAGCGTTTTTTGATTTACCCTGACAACGGATAAAAAAATTCTATGGAACCAAATCTATTGTCACATATTCGACTATTACCTGATATATATATATATATTCATTGTAACAATCAGGTGTAATTCATTCTCCGAATGTTATTACTTGATTTGACTATTACCTGATAAATTACGGAAGTTATTAATCCGGATGTTATGGCTAGCGTGCGAGTAGGATAAATATATTGACTTTATCAAATTTTAACTCTCAAATCTCAAAATAGTATATCCACACATTTTCTGTGAGACTTTGTTATATTATTATTTATCTGTTCTACGTATACATATAAAGTATCGTGTTATTTTTCAGATTTTTAATGAGATTTTCAATAAATTATAGGTAGAAAATAAATTTATCTCTTATTAGTTATTAGTTATGATTTGTAACTATTATAAATCTTTATTATTAAATAAAATAAATTTATATTATAATAATAATGCTATTCGTAATTATTATAATATAAATATTTTTAAATAAAATAAATTTATATTATAATAATTATAAAATTATGATTGTTATAATATTAATATTATTGAATATATCAATTTTATTTATCTATTCGATATTATATTTAATATATACGAGAAAAAATAATAATATTCAACACTATTTTAAGGATAATTCTGTATTGTATATGAGTTACTATGATTAAAATTTCTTTCATACGATTCACCCTTTATATTTTTATCCATTTTTAAATGGCCATTTGTCTTGTTGTTGGTCAAAAGTCTACTTAGACCTGGTTCTGATCCAAATTATGAGAAGAGATGTCCCTTATAATTTTAAATTCTTTTTAAATAATCAATCTTGTTTAACTATGTCAAGTGATTTTTTTCTTATTATAATTCAATGATTTATTTTATTTTATTTTATTTAGTTAACGTCAAATATTTCATTTATATTAATTAATTTTAAGATAGTCAATTAATCTTGTAAAAGTTTTCACCAATAAATAAAGTGAGAATCACTCATAACAAACGATCCATTAACTAACGGTCAATCATCTATTAAAAAAATAATAACCATTAATAATAATCCAATGTTTAATATCATATTCAAATCTAACAGTGCATTCCATTTTAAATTATATTAATGGAAATTCTCTTGCTCAAGTACTCAAGTTCCCAAAGCCTACTCTCTTCCTCAAATCCTAGTTTCGATCTTGTAAGAGGAAGAGAAGATTGTGAGAGATTGTTCTCCACCGAGAAAGAGAAAGTTCTAGCGGGGATTGATCCACCAAAGGATCAAGGGTTCGTCTACCTCAAGGACATGCCGTTGATCCATCGAAGTTCTATCACAAGGCATCCCGATACCTAAACTCCCTAAGAGTTAGGTTTTTTTACCAAAATGGGCTTTTTAATATCCTCTTCAAGGCTCCCCCTACATTAGACTTACAAAGACTTTTTAAGGACCTCTCTAAGGTTTCCCCTTTGCCAATAAATGAGCAATATGCTCCTCCTTTACCTAAGCTCCCCCTTGACATAGGATTTCTTGCATAGGCATGTTTAGTTTCCTACTTAAACCTAACACTTCTCCCCTTTACCACACATCAAAAAGAACTTCAACAATATCTCAATTATTGGATTCTTTAACTTCTAATGATTATAAACAAAGTGTATTAGTCCCATAAGATTATACACTTATTTTACATCATTAGGACACTTTCGACCGTTGAAAAATAGTTTCAGCCTATATCAGTCGACTGAGATAGTTACTAGTCGACTGACCTAGTCGAAAAATCATACAGTAGCTAGTCTCTCTCTAGATAGCACTGTTACAAGTCAACTGCCCCTTGTGCCAGTCGACTGATATCCTAATTTCAGTCTTTTTAGCATTCTGAACCCAACTTCAAAAATGCATAATTAATTTAACAGATCTCCAAAAAATCCCAAATTTTATGGAGAAATTTATGGTACCCGTGTCTACTTGAGAAAAATACATTCAAAAATGTATCTATCACCAATCCCAAGATTGACACAAAACTCAAAACTATCTAAATGGTTCAATAGAACCTTGACCTAAAGTCCTAGTTTTGACTTCCTCTTAATGTATCTGCCCATGTCAAACCACAATGTCGAATTGAAATTTTTAACACGTCTTCTCGGGGGATATTAATAATACTTCCACACCACTAGACCTTTTGTGGAAGGACCATCAATATACACCCTCCATGTCTCATCTAACTCTGGAGTAATGATGGCCTCCGCCATAAAATTAGCCAATTAATGCCTGAGCTTTTATAGTCGTTTGAGGTTGATACTGGGTATCATACTCTCTAAGCTCGGTGGTCCATTTAATTAATCGTCTAGAGGTTTCTGGCTTAGTAAGGACTCGGCTGAACGGGCTATTGGTAACGACCACTATAGGATAAGATAGGAAGTATGGTCTAAAGTGTCAAGCGATCAACACACTCCATAGGCCAACTTCTCAAGGGCAGTATGCCAATATACAGGCTCTCTGCATCTTTTAGCAGATGACTAAAGAATTAAATGAGATATTGCAGTGTACCTTCTTCTCAAAGTAAGGCGGAGCCCACGACTTGTTCAACTATCGAGAGATATAAAAATAACATTTCTCCAACCAATGTCTTATATAAGATGGGAAGACCAACCATATACTCCATTAGCTCTATGAAAGTCCTGTCGCATTTGCCATCCTACTCGAACTTAGCGGCTTTTCCTGGAACCTTGAAGAACGGGAGTGTTTGATCCGTCGATTGGGATATAAATCGCGATCCGACCCACCAATCTTTGAACATCCTTAATGTTACAGGGCGGCAACATGTCCAAGATTGCTTTCACCTTCTCGAAGTTAGCTTCAATCCCCCGCTCGGTCACTATGTAACCAAGTGTCCGCTTTTGATTTCGAATAAGCACTTGATGGGGTTTAATTTGACCCCATGTGGTTTAACAGTACCAAAGGTTTCTTTCAGGTAGGCTATTAGATTTTCTCCTCGTTCAGTTTTGATGAGAGTATCATCGACATACACTTCAATATTTCTACCAATCTAACATCAAAAAATCTTGTCCATTATACATTGGTAAGTTATGCCTGCATTCTTCAACTTGAATGACATAACATTATAACAATATGTTCCATTTGAGATAATGATGCTAATATTTTCTTGATCCTCCTGAGCGAGAGGTACTTGGTGACACCTTTGATACACATCCAATATGCAAATAAAGTTGCATCCGGACGTGAAATCTACCATTTGATCTATCTGAGATAAGGGATAGCAGTCTTTAGGATAGACTTTATTCAAGTATATGAAATCGATACATACTCGCCATTTATCTCCGAGCTTGGGAACTAAGATAACATTTGCGAGCCAGGTCGGAAGCTGAACATCTCGAACATGTCCCGCTACATGTAACTTATTCACCTCCTCTCTAATGATTTGATTTTGCTTGGCTGCGAAGTGCCTTCTTTTTTGATTGACTGGTCGAGCTTCCAGAAGGACATTTAGCCGGTGGGTCATTTGAGCCGAACGTACTCGCTTAATCTGACTAGGCAAATACATTGTAGTGGCTCGATAGGCACTGTATCAGCTTCTCCTTAAGTTTGGGAGGCAGATCGACGACAATTCTGGTGACCCCATCTTTCTGCAGGGTTGGATCTGTCTCCTTTTGGTTGTCCGACCGCTTCTCCTACTTTGCTTCATCTGAGGTTCGGGGGTCTGTTAGATCAATCTGGAAGGTTTTCTATACCCTCCTACTTGCGAGTATCCGTTTTGATTTCATCAACATAATATTTCCGCACCGCCGATTGACACCCCCTTACCTCCCCAACCTGGTCTCCAACAGGGAACTTGATCTTCTAGCGATAGACGGAGGCAACCGCTTGGAAGAGACTCAATGTCAGTCGACCTAGGATAATGTTGTACGAAGAGGTCGTGTCCACTACGATGAACAAGGTCCTCTTAGTCTTCTCCAGCATCTCATCTCCTAGCGACAAAGAGAGACACATCTTCCTGAGCACTTGGTGTCCCGTGAAGCCAAATAAAGGAGTGGCTATTGAGCGTAACTTATTTCCTCTATCTGCATCTGGTCCAGAGCATCTTTGAAGATGATGTTAACTGAGCTACCTGTGTCAACGAAAATCCGCTTAACAGTATAGTTAGCTATCACAACTTCAATTACCAGTGCATCTTCATGCAGAGCTTCTACTCCCTCTAAGTTCTCTAGCCCCAAAGATATTAGAGGACCCACTCGCCACTCCTGACTGGTTTCGACTTAGTAGTTCTACAGACGACGGGCATGAGAATTTTTTGTCTGGTTGGAGGCCCTATCTGTTGATCCACCCGAAATCATGCCCACCATTCCTTTTGGAGGGACCCGAGCAAGTGCTTTTCCTTTCGCCAGATCTCGAGGTGGTGAGGGCATCCTCGATCTAGGAGATCCCTGCCCTGAAGGTGATCTTGTCCATCTTCGACGGGGCCTCTTTCTTCTGACCGGTTGGCTCGCGGCAAATGGTGATGAAGCTTAGGGAAGTACCTTGATGTGCGAGACTTATGGGTGTCGTCCTTCCGAGAACGACGTAGAACCTAATATTTCTCCATGGAGTGAGTGGAGGAATGATGGTATATAGGTGCAATATCTCTCTCTCTTAGCAGCACCTAACTTGAGAGGAGACTCCGTATCTACGGTATGGATCACCTTCTCTCCTCGACTGCCCATATGTTGATTATGACTTGCATGAGTCTCCTTTGCCCGAATGGGAGCTGGTGGAACCCTTCGCTCAGAAATAACAATATAGTTGTTGGTGCGTCCCACCTGAGTCTTTCCTCCGAGTGTACTGGACCTCCTCCATATTAACATGCCTTACCGACCGGTCTAGTAGGTCATTGAAGTTGACTGGTGGCTTCATCGCCAATGATATGAAAAAAATTTCCTTCTGCCAACCCTTGTGTGAAAGTACTCACTAGAATTTAAGAGGTGGCAGTAGATACATCCTGAGTTACCCGATTAAAGCATTCGATGTAATCCTTTAGAGTCTCCTTGCTTTTTTGCTTGAGGGAGAACAAGTTGAGAGTAGTCTTGTGATATCTCCGACTGCTCACAAAATGGTGTAGAAAGATTGTTCAAAACTCTCCAAAATAGTTGATGGAGGCATTAGGTAATCTCTTGAACTACCGTTGAGCTGCTACCGAGAGGTTATTAAGAAATACCCGACACTTTACTCCGTCAATGCATTGATGTAACAACGCCGCAATTTCAAACTTACAAAGGTGGTCCTATGGATAAAATTTCTCACGTACTCCCCAATTGAGGGAGCTAGGCTAATACTGTCGGAGCATTGAGTCGTTGATGCTATCCTCGGTAAATGGTGGCGACTCGTGTTGACAGTGGGTGGAACACACACGATCCCTCCCTTTCCAATTTCTCACGGAGGTGTGCTAGAGGCTTTTGACTACGCATGAGATTCTCCTGTGGGTAGCTTAGGCAACAAAGGAGAGGCTCACGGTCTTCCCACCAAGGCAGAGGCCCCTTTGGAGGTTGTCTGCCGTATTTGATGTTGCTCCATTGCCCCTCGGGTCGCCGCCGCTACAATTTGGTCCAGCTCCTCACACATTAAAACCACATTCGTCGAATTGCCAATGTCCACCATCGATCTTGCAGCTTCTGGTAAAAAAACTACCCCCACAAACAACGCCAAAATGTTTCGAAAGCTGACACTGTGGACGGTGGACCTCGGTGATGTGACTTGCAGCTACGTGGGGGTTGTGACTTGAGAATGAGAAGGGAACGTTAGAATGGCGTCAGGAGGAGTCCTGGCGATGCCACTCCGACACTTAAGTCTGAAGTTGGGTCCAAAAAGTTGGTGAATAGAAATAGGAAAGAGAAAACTTAGAAGATTCCAGACTTTTTTCAGGTGTTCCTGAACTCCTTTTATACTCCTCGACTGTTGTTCTTCATTTTCGTTATTAAAGATATTAATGATATATTCTTTATTACTATTATTATTCTCGTCATTTATTTATATGTGTTTCCAAGTTTGTTCATTAATGTGATCTTTTTGTATCCTTACAGGGCCTTAAAGGCTTGGTATCCCTTTAGTTTTAACCTTGGAGGAGTATTTCTAAATATTTCATGGGACAATCTCACCGCTCAGGCCACGCTGGCCTACCCACTCGGGCGACATTCATCATATCCCCCGAAGGCATGTGCTCGACTGAGTCGTTTAGACTCCGAGTTGGCTTGTAGTAAACCTACCCTGAGTGGGCGGTCGGAAAGGCCTTGAGGGGCACCTGGGCGGGTACTTGTCTAGGTTAACGAGCCCGACTCTTTGACCCTTAGTCTTTTCTTCCTCCGTCGACAATTGTGATACCACGTGGCAACCTTTCAACTTTACGCTGCCATGTGACACCTCCCCAATAGATCCCCAATCAAAAGTATATCATATTTATAAATCTTGCAAGAAATTATATCTCTTTTACTTATACATTTATTATTTTAAAGATTAATGATAAAATATTGAAATGAATGTCTAATATATAGTGGTACAACCCACACCATCTTTCAAAGCTAAAAGTATTTTTTTTAGAGTTAACATTAACTAAAATTAATGTCCAACGGTGTACTATTGTGCAACCTCTACGTTCCTCAGATGCACCGAACTCGTCAACTTCTTTCCTCGTGCCATCATTCTCGTATACTACGTCTTCCGTTCGACTTCTTGTGCTACTAAGCTCCTGTACATTTATACACAAGGATTATAAACACACATGTCCTAACTTGACTTATCACATCAAACCAACCAGAGATATTTATAGATAATATTATTGAATTTTAAGTCACAAGCATTTGAGGACTATTGTATGCCAATTAGAATTTCAGTTGAGTATTCTGTTACCCATATTTATACACAGAATGGACTAGGAGAATCATTTATTAAGCGGTTTCAATTAATTGCTATACCACTACTCATAAAAGCAAAACATCCATCTCTATTTGGGGTCATGCCATAATACACGCTACATCATTGATTCGTGTAAAACTAACTAATTATCACCAATACTCAGCGTTACAATTAATGGTCGAGAACTTGATGTTTCTCACCTTCAAGTATTGAGTTGCGCAATATAGGTCCTGAGATTTGAGATTCAACTGGGATATGATTCACCAATCATTATTAGATATTTGGAACCTTTGACACGTGACTTCTTTACTATAAAATTTATAGATTGCCACTTGATGAAACACAATTTTCAACGTTGTGAGGAGAAAAGTTGCATCATGAAAAACAACACAAAAATTATTGGAATAACAAAACGTTATCTCATTTAGATCCTTGCAACAATCAATGTGTGCAAGAAGTGAAGAGAATCATTTACTTTAAAAGAATTGCAAATCAATTACATGATGCTTTTGTCAATACAAAAATGTGATAAAGTTATATATATAAGTAGAGAATACTCTAATAAAAATCGATGTCTCTGTCGAACCATTAATTATTCTACCAACAAATGTATCTAGAATATGCTAGATGCGTGTCGACCAATTGGCTCCAAAGACATTGTACTTCGAAAAAGAAAGGTACCAGAAAAGGAAGAATTAAAAGCCTCATAAGAAGGAATTCTAGATGATTCAGTAAAAGAAATTAATGAATCAGATGTGAATAATGTTGTTCTTGGAAAATCACAGTTACATGAAAACAATGAGATTTCAATAAATAATTTGATGTTTAGTAAAATATAGGATCGAAACAATACAACCATTGATGATATTTTCTCTCTCAATATGACCCTTCATATCATGCAAAGTGATAAAGATTTGAGCCACAATCTATTAGAAATTGTTAAGAAAAAAATGACCTACCAAAATGAAAGGTGGTTATACAGTCTGAACTAGAATATCTAGAGAAACATAAAATTTTTGAGTATGTATAGTTCGAACATCTAAAGATGTAATCACAGTAGGATATATATAAATGGTTGGTTGTATGATAAAATAATAAAAAAAAAGTGAAATAATTAGGAGATACAAAATCAGACTTGTAGCTCATAACTTCTCACAATCCTGCTTTGCAGCTAAGACTGACTCAGCTAAGCACTTTGGACGGCTCTCCGAGGCTTAATCCAAATGCTTAATTAAAGGCTAAGGTACGGTTTTGCTTAATCCAAATGCTTATTGTTGGTCCTACCATTTTATGGTGGAGTTTGTATTATTTCCTTGTTGATGTCTTGTACACGAAGGAAGGCTCTCCACGGGTCCATCCTTGTTTCACGAACGGTTGGTAGACGTCAGGAAGACTTGAAATCAATTAAGAAAAAACATAATCACATGTGATAGATATACCCGATTCTTAATTAGTTTGTTTGTATTAGAAAAATTGAATATGCGATTTATGGATGTGATCACTGCATATCTATATGATTAATTTACTCGTTGGTGATATATACATGAAAATTTCGAAAAGATTCAAATAACTAGAAGTAAATGAAAATATTCGATGAATTCAAATCATATATCAATCATCCTAGAGGAGTATTGTAATAGATGATTAATTTTATTTGATTGTTGATTAATAAAATCATTATATTCTTTCACATTTACATCACTCCACTTATCTTACAACAATAATCAAAATTTTTTATTTTTATTTGGTTATGCGTTTTTTTGGAAATATTAAAAGTAAATGGGTAAAAAATGCTGGGAAATATTCGACCAACTCTATTTTTTTTTTGTTTTGTGTGTATTACTTATTATTTACAACTAAAACGTGTGTGGACGCCTGAAACCAGTACTGATCGGATTTAGGGGTGTTAAAAATCAATACGATCTGACGATTCAATCCAAATCTATCTGAAAAAAATTAGGTTCGGGTTAAAAATTTTCGGGTTCAGGTTGGAAGATTTCGAGTTGAAAATTTCAGGATCGGATTCGGGTTGGGTTTGGGTCGGATTCGGATTGATCCGAATTTAATGTTTAATGATTTTTTTAGGGTTAAAGTAAATTTTATTTTAAAAATTAAGATATTTTTATATATATAAATATCAATATTATTATGATTATGATGGAGTATTGAGATAAAAGTGAAGAATTATAAGGAAAATATTAAAAAAAAATATTTTGAATCGATTTTTTCGAATTATTTGGGTCGGATTCGGGTTGATCGGATCGGTCGGGTTGGGATTCGAGTTTAAATGTTTCCGGTTGAATTCAGATTCGGATCGAAAGTTAATTTTTTTTTTTTTCCAATTCGATTCGAATCCGACCAGACCATCCGGCATTGACACCCCAACCGGAGCTAGTTAATTCTAAACCCACGTCTCTTGTGCATTAATGATTATAAATACGTGGCTAGGCCTCAATTCACGGCACCAGCAGTTTCAAATTAAGTAAATCAAAGTCGGTTACGTTCTCTTTCTCTAGTAATTAATTAAGCATGGAGAGCAATAGTGGCGCTGCTACAACGGCAACGGCAACGGCAACGCCCACATGGGAGGAGCTTCTCGGATCCAACAATTGGTCCGGCCTCCTGTCACCGCTCGACGACGCCCTCCGCAGACACCTCCTCCGATGTGGCAGCTTCTGCCTCATCGCCGGAGATTCCTTCATTAATGACAGCAAGTCCCAATTCCTCAGCCAGTGCCGGTACTCCAATGACACCATCCTCAGCCAAGTCTTCTTCCCCGAAACTGAGAAATACAAAGTGGAGAAGGACGGCTACCTCTACACCACCATACGCTTCCCATTAGATTTGCCGCTGTACGAGACCAACTGGATGGGCTACGTCGCCGTCCCCAGCGACGACCTCTACAATGAAACACGCCGCCGTGAGATCTACGTCGTGTGGCGCGGCACGTCCCGACCGCTGGAATTGTTGGCGGACATAAATAGCCCTCTCGTGCCATTCGGCGACGAGGGCAGCAATGTCAAGATCATGCAAGGCTGGCGCGACATCTACACCACGAGCAAGCCATTCGGAAAGAGCAGCGCCCAGGAGCAGTTGAGAACTTTGATAACAAAGTACCTGAATGAGTACAAAGATGAGAATCCGTCCATCATCTGCGTCGGCCACAGCCTCGGCGGCTCCCTCGCCATCCTCAGCGCTTTTGATATAGCGAACAGCGGACTGGCCAAGATCAACGGCAAGGATATTCAGGCATGCGCTGTGGCGTTCGGATCCCCCAGAGTCGGTAACCAGGCGTTCAACGACGCCTTGAAAATACTGGCAAACACAAAAGTTTTAAGGGTCAATAATACTAAGGACATTGTCACCAATTGGCCGCTGGGTGATGAATACGTCAACACCGGTGTAATTTTGCCCATTAATTCTGAGAAATCGGAGTACTTGAAGAAGAAGGAAGACTACGAAAATCAGCTGATTGGGAAAATATCTCAGTGGCACTCGCTTCCGGTGTATCTACACATCCTGACCGGATTGAGTGCAGAGTTCGACAACAACTCCGACGAAGTGAAGAGGAAACTGCCGCTGGTGAACAGGTCGGAGGGGCATTTGAAGGCTGGCCATAAAGTGATTGAGGGGTGGTGGGTAGTGGAAAACAAGGGGATGGTGTACGACAAGGAAAAGGACATCTGGTACGAGAGACCGGTGCCGTGGACAACCGAAAACCTACGTACTCTTCAACTTGATGATGAGTGAGGACTGAAGACCGGCCGATCGATCCGTAGGTGGTCGGCAGCTAGCTCATATCTACGTCTATATATGCAATTCTCTATCTTGTGCTATCTATCTAGCTATCTTATCTATAATTATGGTGATCTAGAATAAAGCATCCAAGCTAATTAAGTGCTAGCTGCGAGGATGCATACGTATATGTATATCTGCTAGCCATATGTACTGTGTATTTTATTGTATTGTATTTCTGCAATAGCCAATATATGTGTGTATTGTATGTGTGTATTGTATGTTTCTATCTAAAATATACAAGTATCTGTGGCTGGCTCCGACCTGATTCTAATGACACCACATTTACATCAACGGTAATTCAAACACACACTCTCTCTCTCCTCTCTCTCTCTCTCTCACACACACACAGAGATAATATTTTAATATGATGCGGATTCTTATCTGCGCGCTTGTACGGACCTAAGACGTCTTCTATTGACCCAATGTATCTTCGATCGATATAATTTTTTTTAATTTAAAAAAATATTTTTAGGATTTAAAATTTTAAAATTTAAAAAACTTTTGGTTATAATAAATTTAAACTAATAAATTTTTTTTATTGGGTTCAGTCATCTCTCTTAAATTATAATATTCAAAATAATCAATTTTATAAATTTATGAGGTATATTTTATGTATTTAACATTTAAAATTTTAAAATTTGAGAATTGAGTTATAGTGGATTTAAGCTAATAAGATTTTTCAACCTTCTTTTAATCTTCCTCTTATGCTCCTGAGGTTATGGTACAGTGAAAGGGTGACTAATTACCATCTTAGACATCCGCGATTCGATCCTTAGTTACGACGTATTTTGTAATTTTTTTTTAAATGGAATGCGAACTTTGTAACGTTGGGCTTTTGAAACACCTGCAGCGAACACTTTCCAATTTACCTTGACAGCCAATGAAAAGCATCTGTGAAACCAGATCGATCACTCAAGATTTAACGTTATCCAATTTTATTAATTAATTTTTTAAAATCCTTCTTCTTGTACAGAATTTACAGATACTACTTTAAAATATTCACACAACAATAAGTGGAACATTTTTTTTTTTATTTTGATATCATGCAAGGTTGAGCAATTGTAAAAGACTCTTCTATTATGATATGACAAGCCCATAATCTTAATTACAACATTCAACATCTACACACTTTAAAATATCAAATGATATATATATCTTTAGGATGTGTTTAATTCAAATTATCAAATATAATCTTAGTTATATAATTATCAAATAATTACATAATCAAGATAATAAGGAAAATATAATCTGAAGTTATTTAGTTCAATTTAAATAATCAAATAAAATCTTATTTATTTAGAGGTAATAGTCTATGATATAATATAATATTTTATCGTATTATCCTTTACTTAAATTTAAATATAATAATATTATATGCTTACAAATTTAAAATAAAAGATAAGATGATATTATATACATATTCATACTCTTGGTCGTTAGCCGCGAATAATGGTCGGCCGCCGACGGTTGTCGCCAGTCATCGTTGTCGATCGCGAATAATGGTCGCCGGCCGCCGGCCATCGTCGCCGGTCGCCGGCCGTCGTCGCCGGTCGCCGGCCGTCGTCGTCGGTCGCCGGCCGTCGTCGCCGGTCGCCGGCCGTCGTCGCCGGTCGCCGGCCGTCGTCGCCGGTCGCCGGCCGTCGTCGCCGGTCGCCGGCCGTCGTCGCCGGTCGCCGGCCGTCGTCGCCGGTCGCCGGCCGTCGTCGCCGGTCGCCGGCCGTCGTCGTCGGCCGTCGGTCGCCGGCCGTCGGTCGCCGACCGTCAGTCGCCGGTCGCCGGTGACGTCGTCGGCCGTCGACCGCCGCCGACCGCCGCCGACGTCGTCGGTCGCCGACCGCCGCCGACATCGTCGACCGCCTCCGACGTCGTCGGTCGCCGACCGCCGCCGACGTCGTCGGCCATCATTGCCAGTAGTTACCCATGAATAATGTCTCTTTTGCTAAGGTAAATATTAGAGGATAATTTTGGAAAAATAGATTTTATAACCTGGGAATCGAGAAAAACCTTACATTCCTAAGGTTTTCCGATTACGCTCGTGTTGCATGTCTCTTTTACTGACGTGTCGGATATAGATCATTACTTATAAATCGTTGATTATCTAAATCAAACAAAAATTTTATTAATAACCTTGATTATTATAGATAACCTTCAATCAAACGCATCCTTACATATATGAATATCTTTTAATACTGAACAAAATATATTATTTTTTAGCCCTATACATAGAGTAACAGGCACGTGGTCATAAATACTCTTTACCATATGAATGCGCCCGATGGCATAATTATTCCATAATACCAAAAATATTTAAAATTGTATGCGTGACATAATTATCTTTGCTCTGATTAGAATAATCCTATATTAAAGATATCCATCATAAATTAACATTACATGTCCATGTACCAACTAAATGGATTATACCTAATGGGTAAGTTTGTTGCAACATATTTTTAGTGAGATTGACCAATCATATATTGGTAGATCTAGTTTCCCAGTGACCTAACTCCCATCATTGGGGTATTATGAAAATATATAAGGATTTAAAATAATTAAAATTAAATTAAATTAAATTTAGATAGAAAAATAATAATAATATATTTAATAATTTATAAGAGAACATATTTATAGACTTTATTAGAATTTTATAGATATTTTTGGAATTTAATATGAATATTTAGTATATATTTGACAATGGAAATGGTAATGGATTTGATTGAGGGGTTTATGAGTTTGGTTATAACCTAGTAGAGGTTGGATTATGAAATCAAGAGTATCATATCCTTATTTTGATTCCGATTCCCGTATATCAAACATCATAAATGGGAATGAAATAGATTTCATTTCTATTCCTGCCTTCTAAACCTGCTTACCAAGCACCCCCTTAGATGTTTACGGGAATAAATGGTCTCCTGCGAGCTCTTCGTCTTCAACTTAGACGCTGATCGTAGCCGACGGTCGCCCAGTCCAAGCAGTAGTACGGCGCCGCTTTCCCCTCTTCTCCCGCTGCCCCGGTCATGCCGGACACCATTCTCCTCTCTTCCTGCGCACAACAATATCGATCCCTGCTCCATAGCATAATAGGCTCCGTCGCCGCCGGTCGTTTACATAACAAGAAATCAAATGTACATATGACTTCATCAATTAGGATGCAGTACTTGGTGACTAATGATGAGATAATTTTGTTTAGTGATTTAGATAATTAGACATATAAGTTTAGTAGAAAATTAAAATGGCACCTTTAATTATCCATATCATCATCTAAAAATATTTCTCTTTCAACAAATTTCAGAACAACATCCCATTCATAATTTGATACCTGAAGTACTACCGCTTTGTGCTGAACTAAATATTTGCAGTGCTGTATTTTGACTACTTTTTCTTCTTAATTCTAAGTTGTAGAAACATGTGAGAGCAGTTAAAATAGAAAGCATGTGGATTTGCTCTTGAGATAATCTACTATTATTTTTAAAAAAAAAACAAATATACAACAATTTGTCAATGAATCTAATTTAGTTTAATGTCCTCCATTCTATTTTTATTTTCGTGATCTGATCTCTATGCTATCAGTCTTGAGGGCAAGCTATACCATCTATACAACATTACTGCCTGAGTAGAATCATGTCTCTTTTAGGGCTGCAATTGTTAAAACAATTAGGATGTGAGAGGAAAGGATAAAACTCCATCCTTAGTTCCAGACTGACTTCTAAAAAAGGATGTTGGTGGCTTGTGGAGGCTTGTTAATTAGGATAAAACTTTGCCTTTAGTTACACATCCCAAAATGAGAGGTATTAAAATATACTTGAATATGAAGAGATCCCTAACTTAAGACCCTCGGCATGCTTGCTTAAATTTGAGCAAGACAAAATCAGAAATATATATGTTTTATTCGTATATTATTAATATGCTTCATGAAAAGAATAAACTTTCTATTTCACCCATTAGTTTACTCCTATTTTTTCTTTCAGGTCGTTGGGGAAAAGAATAAACTGCAGTACTATTACTTTCATAGTTCACCTTCTAGTGATGTTTATTGATATTGTTTTTGTTAGTATGTTCTCAATTGCTTTGATTTGTTTTGGGTGTTTCAGGGAACAAACAACAGCTTTGTTTTCTCTGATGTTTCAGGAACTCCCGTTATCTTTCGGTCTACAGGTATAGCCTGAATATCACACGGTAGTATCTTTGCACTATGTTGCTGTAAATTTTACTGACTATAACTTGATAGAAGCAAAATCTGTTGTTTTTTTAAAAAAATAGATTTATTTTGTGTCTATGTTAAGTATTTACTAATTGTATGACCTATTTAGGTACAAATCACTACACTTTCTGTTCATATGAATTCTAAGCATTGGGAGGGGGCGGTCACTTTGCATTGTATTTGGATGGAGATCTGTAAGCTACGCTTATTTGAACTTATTTCTTGAAATCCATCTAGTCCTTTGGAAATTATCTGCCTCTAGGGCATCTATTTGTTTTGACAATCTCTGTTCTAATTTCTATTTTCCAAGGTTGGTGGATCAAGTTCTTCTTCGGAAACATTTGGGAATTCATGTCTTGCACACACTGAAGATTTTGAAGTGATCAGGGAGGTTGAGGTGAGTGATCTTCATTTTCCATCCCCAGCTTGTGTTGTAAAAAATAAAACTCCCACAGGTTTGCTTATCATATTGGAGTCTACTTATCTATGCCTAATTGGTTAGGTAAGATAACTAGTCGTTAATCCAGGTATTCGCGGTTCGATCCTCAGTTATAGCGTATTTTATAGGAATTTTTTCTCCAAATGGGGCGCGAACCTTGGGACGTTGGACTTCTAGACTGCCCACCGCGAGCGCTTCCCGATTTATCCTAGTGACCGATGGGAAACTTTCGTGAAGCCGATCCGGTCATCCCAAATTCAATTTATCTATTATCTGATTCATCATTTTTTTTTTGAAAGGTTGCTGAGGTGAAAGTTCTTCAAAAACATTTTGCTAAGCTTAATGCTTTGCTTCCTAGTTTTTGATGTGAACTTGAACTTCTAAGTTTTATCATAAGAGAATCTCTAAATTCAAACTTTAATTTTGGTACAGTGTTAAAATAACTATTGGGAGGTATAAGAAAGTTGTTTGGAATGAGACCAACAACTATTGATAATGCTAAAGAGCTTGAGAAGTTGGGCCCCGTCAATGAAGGATATTTTACAAAGTTTAATGGATGATGATTTTGTTCTGAAGGATAAAATAGACATTTCTGTGAGTTCATTTTCTTTTATATAATCCAAGAAGAGTTTTACTTTGGTATACATTTAACATGAATACAAAGATAATTTATAGATTATGTGTATATATTTTCTGTTTGAATTGTATAAGATCGTATCTATTGCTAAATAATTATATTTTAAAAAGATTGTGGATATATATTTTCTGTTTGTAAATAGATGTATCATTTGCTAAAACTTGTATTTTAAAAAAGACAATGTTTTTCTATCAATTAAAAAATTATTGTTTTTGCTGAAAAAGACAACATTTTTTATACGTTGTAAAAGCGTTGTCTTTGAAAAAAATAACGACACTTTTTTAAATATTGCAAAATCATTGTCTTTACAAAAAATGATAACTCTTTTTTAGCGTTGTCTTTGACTTTGAGTGAGTTTTTTATAATAGTACTTTTAACAATATTTTTTTAGCCACATAGATAACGCATAAAAAATATTATCTTTCAGATTTTTTTATACTAATCTATAAAAAAAGAAAAAGACAACTAAAAACCGATAGAAGAAAACATACATGTTTGGATTGAATACAGTAAAAAGCTTCACCCCTGTAGGAATTTAGATGTTGGCATAACAATGCCAAGAGTTTTTCTAGAAAGAGTTGGAACAGTGCCGGGTGTTTTGGAAATGACGGAAGAGTGATTTACACCAAATCAAAAGCCAAACCTTCAATTTAAAAGATGCTTCACTCTACCGGAAAATTTGAGCATTGAACCAAAGAAGGAACATTCCTCAATTTCGCACGACCATTCATTTAGAGCTAGCTGAGAGGAAGGTTGGAGGAAGGTGGTGTTTCATCGGTTAGAACTTCGGTTATCTTGAGAAGAAGTTCGTTTGTTTTCGTCGAGTTGTTGAGCTATATATGCCTAAGACCGTACGTTAAAAATAGATGTTGGAGGTGTTTAGGTTTATGTTTCGCCTTTTTTTTTTTCTTTGACGATGTAGCGTTGCACCGTTGCTGCCGGACGTCGGTGATGGCTCGGATGCACGGTGCTGGCCTTCTTCTCTGCTTCAGATGGCATGCGATGCACGCGGGAATTTGGTGAGAGGTATTTTCACCATTTGATACGTTATTTGGTCACTCTAGTTACATGAAATGTGTATTTTATAAAGTTCCCTGTGTGGTTCAAGGAAAATGCCAATAAATAAATCTATTTTACTAGCAAGGTCAAGACATGTCATGTGAGCCAGATTGAGTCTGGAGAAATATTTTCTGTACGAATATGTATGTTATCATTGTGATATTTATATTTCATTTTCATTATACATACCAATTCTATCAATTAAATTGATATTGAAATTACTTCATAATTTTTTAATTTTGATATATTAAATATTTAATTTAACATCATCGGTATTTAAATTTATCAAAGTCATTTGTATTATATTAAAATATTATTTATTTTTAATGTAGAAGTAATTAATCATATTTTACTATAACACAATTTTAAATTAGCAAAATAATTTATATGAATAACTTCACAAATTTAAATTATGGCGAAGTAAATGTTTTACTTAACTTCACTATTATCTAAATTTATCCAAGTAGTTTGTATTATATTACTATACTATTTATTTGTATAGTAATAAGTAATTGGTCGTGTTTTATTTATAATTGAACAAAATTTTGTATACCATCAAAATAAAATAAATATATTATAAATATTTATCACAATCTAAAAATGTATATACAAAAAATATGTTTGACCAGCTGTACTCAAAAGTATAGCCACAAATTTCAAAATACAATTAAAAAATTTATATCACAACTTACACGACCCTTAGACACCCATATACATGTAGACAAAGCCACCTCAGAAATATCAGATGCTCCCTCCGCCACCTCAGAAATACTGATGAGTGCTTTCATCAAGAGGCTGGCAGAAGGGGAGTTCTTCCGATCCTTGGTAAACAAGTCGCTAGTCAGCTTCAACGACCTACTCAGGAGGTCAGTGAAACATGTGAATGTTGAAGAGATACAGTTTATCAGGAAGAAAGACTTGGAGTTGCTGACCCCAATGCCTGCTTACCCTGATTGTAAGGCTTCGCTACCTCTCGCCCTAGCTAAAATGGCTCGGTTAGCGCATCACCCACAAGTAAACCACGAAGACAAGGCAATCTAGACCGTAGAGATGGTGACGATGATCTAGCATGGAGCTCCTCGGGGGTCCCAAAAAGTAAGAAGCATTTTTGTATGCATCATCAGTTGGCAACTCATTCGACTGAGGAGTGTTGCACCCTTAACAACCACTCTTGGAAGGCCTAGGGGAGAGTTACAAACAGGTCGAGGTATTCTCCTAAACCCTATCAACGATCACCCCAGACAGGTTAATCGGGGAAAAGGGGGGATCACCAGGAGCGTAGTCAATCACCTCCCGAGGAGGGGTGGATGCCTACGCCCCAAAGGATAAGGAAAAGATGAAAGCTCCTTCTCGAGGCCCGCCAAGGGGTCTTGTGGGTATAATCTCTGGTGGTCATACAGATGAAGATTCTAATTAAGCACGAAAAACTTATGTACGTCGGCTTCAGAATTACTTGGTGGGTACCAACCAAGATCGTAGAGTTGACCCTACTATATCCTTCAACCTTGAGGATCTAGAAGGAGTTGGATTCCATCCGTGGTGTTAACACCTACGATACCTCAATCGATTGAAGCGTTTGCCACAATCGAGTATGAATTAATCAAGCAGCAAGTAATATATATATATATATATATTACTTGCTCGAGACCAATGGAGCTACTAATTCAATATAAAATCAGACAACATTTTCTCTGTTCGACAGATAATTTACACATACATACAACACACGCAGTTCATAATTTGGCCTTAGACCTCAAAACAGATATATAACATATGTGAAATAGAAATATTGTAATACAACAATCTATAATGCACACCTTGTAATGCCCGCTTTTTTTTTTCTTTCCATAAAGCGACGTTATGTTAACATGAGTAGGGCAGGTGGACATCATAATGCAGCGGAAAAACTTTAAACTTACACCTACACGCACCTACTACCATTCCTAACATGATGACATGGGAACTTGACATATTAACTGCATACTTAGCATCATATCATGTCTTACTTAACATCATGTCATAGAGTCACTAAGTCATCATTTACGTATTTAAGCAGCAAACGTAAAGTTCTAGCATAATACAAGTAAACATATTGTTTTCTTGGCCAAGTCACTACCACATACATGCATTCTCGCCCTCCTGCCGCTTCCTTACTGTCCCCTTACGTGATCTGCGGTATAAGGAAATAAGACTATAAGCACACAGGCTTAGTAAGACTCTTTCCTACTCACTAAAACCATTCATCACTTAACAATGAGCACATGAAACATTAACATACTTGGTGCTCTACTTGGAACATAAAGGATGACTTAGCATATATTTGACATGACATGAACATAATCACAATAAACATTCTTAGCATGACATGATACATGGCATAAACCTAAACATAATAAACATTCTTAGCATGACATGATACTCAACATAAACATAATAAACATTCTTAGCATAGCATGATACTTGACATAAACACAAACATAATAAACATTCTTAGCATGACATGATACTTGACATAAACATAAACATAATAAACATTCTTAGCATGACATGATACTTGACATAAACATAAACATAAGACATTACTATCATGGTAGAATGCATAACATGAATGAATGTATGAATCTAATGCATATACATAAGGATGCTTAACTTTTAAAATCATACTTTTAAATACTTAAACATAATCATCACATCATTGGGGTCCCCGGCTTGTACCACATACATACATCATGTGCGCGCATCCCTAAGTAAATACGAGGTAGCTAGCCTAGACCTACTAGGATAAGGACAACATAGTCGGTAGTCCCCGAACCGAGGCGTTCTTAAGGTGCCCATCCCTGTTGCACAGCTTCGGTAGTGCCAGAACCGTGGACAACATAGTCGGTAGTCCAGAACCGGGGCGTTCTTAAGGTGCCCATCCCTTGGACCCATACTTCGGTCCGGTACAAGCCCATTCATAAAGTAAAATACTTTACATGCTTCATCATTCATAAGACATTCATGGCATATTCAAACATAGCATAACCTTGTTACATGAAGCATGACTTAAAACATGCTTGTCCTTTCATTGTTCATACTTAATGCATAACATCATGATGCCTGGAAGGCATGAGCATTATCTTCATTCATAAACATGACATGCATCTTCTTTCATACAACATAGCATGCATCATTATTCTTAAACATGACATGCATCTTCTTTCATAAAACATGACATGCATCATTATTCATAAAACATGGCATGCATCTTCATTCATAAAACATGGCATGCTTACTGTAACGACCCGGAAAATTCTCTTAATATTTTCTTAAAATATTGAGCATGTCTAGATAATTTTCCGAGGGGCCCAGAAATAATTATGTAAAATGGGGCCTAGAAATCCATGTTTTCTCATTTAAATTGAGAAAAACTAGGTACTAATGAGCTTTAAAAGGGCTCCAAAAATGGGTATTAATTAGGTAAAATTAATATAAATTAGGTAAAATTAATATAAATATAAAAGAATTTTATTTAGGAATATTGGCATAATTATGGGTGATTTTAGGGGGATTTTCGAAATTTAAGAAATAAAAATAATAAAATAAATGAAATAAAAATAAAATAAAAATAAAGGTGCATGAGCCAAGGATTGAACCTTAAACCTCTTGTACAACCATGTAAGCCTTAACCAACTCACCTAGCTAGAAATTCTTATGAGTAATTGAAGTGGAGGATAGTTAAGAGGTAAAAGGAGGTGAAGAGTCATGGAGAGGCTCTTCATTTGCCTCCTTGATGGGTTATAATGAGAGGAGTTTTGGGAGTTACTTATTCTCTCAATCAAGTGCATTACCTCTCCTCTTCATTCTCCATTCTTGCCGAGCACCAAAGGGAGGAGTGCCTTGGAGAAAACTTCACAAGAGGTCTCATCTCTCAAGATCTCAAGTTCCTACAAGGTGACAAGGATTGGTTGTGGTCAAGAGATACCAAGTCCTCTTCCTTCTCCTCTTTCAAGGTTCGAAAAATCAAGAAAACTAAGGTAAGACTCCCTCACCTGTGGTATAATAGTTACTTATGATTTCCATGATTTTTGGCATGATATATGGGTTAGTTTCGGATTTAATGTTGAAGGGAAACAAAATCAAGGTTCCTATGTTCAAAGGTTTCGGCCAGCATGTTTTAAAGGTCCATAATTATGCTAAAAATTATGATAATATTATTTGATGTTCCCTTATGATATTTAGAAGTTAAGTGTAATTTTTGGGGATTTTTGGAGTACTCTAGGATACCCTAGGGTCTCGGCCAACATGAAAGAAGCAAAACCCAGAACCTTAAGTTCAAGGGTTTCGTCCACCATGTTTTAAATGTCTAGAAATATGTTAAAAATCATGATAATATTATTTTATGTTCCTTTCTGATGTTTAGAAGTTAAATGAAATTTTTGGGGATTTTTGGAGTACCCTAGGACACCCTAGGGTCTCGGACAACATGAAAGAAGCAAAACCCAGAACCTTAAGTTCAAGGGTTTCGACCACCATGTTTTAAATGTCTAAAAATATTCTAAAAATCATGATAATATTATTTTATGTTCCCTTATGATGTTTAGAAGTTAAGTGAAATTTTTGGGGATTTTTGGAGTACCCTAGGATACCCTAGGGTCTCGGCCAACATGAAAGAAGCAAAACCCAGAACCTTAAGTTCAAGGGTTTCGGCCACCATGTTTTAAATGTCTAGAAATATGTTAAAAATCATGATAATGTTATTTTATGTTCCCTTATGATGTTTAGAAGTTAAGTGTAATTTTTGGGAATTTTTGGAGTACCCTAGGACACTCTAGGGTTTCGGCCAACATGAAAGGGACAAAACCAAGGTCCCTATGTTTATGGGTTTCGGCCACCATGATTTAAATGTCTATAAATATGTTAAAAATCATGATAATGTTATTTAATGTTCCCTGATGATGTTTAGAAGTTAAGTATAAATTTTGGGAATTTTTGGAGCACCCTAGAGGCCCATATGGTTCGGCCAACCCCAAGGACCCAAGGGTTAGGGTTGAGTCTTTAACTTCAAGCATATGTTTATGTGTTGCCATGATATAAGGATGAAGGATGGTGATTGTGTGAATTATCACATGGCCTTGGGACTCCATAAGTTTCGGCCAATAAGGGTTAATAGGATAAGAGTTAAGATTTATTCCAAGTAAGGGTCCCAATGACCCTATGGTAAGATGTGATTTATGTTTATGAATGATATGCTATGTTATGAATGATATGCCATGGTTATACATGATATGCTATGCTTATGAATGATATGCCATGTTATGAATGATATGCCATGTTTACGAATGATATGCCATGTTATGAATGATATGCCATGGTTATACATGATATGCTATGCTTATGAATGATATGCCATGTTATGAATGATATGCCATGTTTACGAATGATATGCCATGTTTATGAATGATATGCCATGGTTATGCATGATATGCCATGTTTATGAATGATATGCCATGGTTATACATGATATGCTATGCTTATGAATGATATGCCATGTTATGAATGATATGCCATGTTTACGAATGATATGCCATGTTTATGAATGATATGTCATGGTTATGCATGATAAGAATGATGTTACGACAAGTATGTTATGATCATGTTCATGACAAGAATGATGCCATGATAAGTATGCTATGAATGGCTTATGAATGATGAAGCATGAAAAGTATTTTTACTTTATGTATGGGCTTGTACCGGACCGAAGTATGGGTCCAAGGGATGGGCACCTTAAGAACGCCCCGGTTATGGACTACCGCAGCTGTCCACGGTTCTGGCACTACCGGAGCTGTGCAACAGGGATGGGCTCCTTAAGAAGCGCCTCGGTTCGGAGACTACCGATTATGCTGTCCTTACCCTAGTAGGTCGGGGCTAGCTACCTTGGATTACTAGGGATGCGCGCTATGATGTTTGTATGTGGTACAAGCCGGGGACCCCAAATGATGTTATGATGATTATGTTAAGAAATGAAAAGTATGTTTTTAAAAGATTAAGCATCCTTATGATATATATGCATTGCCCATGCATTCATTATGGAAAAGTATGTTTATGAAAAGTATGTTCATGAAAAGTATGATTTTAAACTAAGCATCCATATATGTATATGCATTCCACTCAAGCCTCCATTCATGTTATGCATTATGTTATGATAATAATGTGTTATGCTTATGCTCCATGTTAAAAGATATGTATGAGAATGAATGATCCATGTTATGAATATGGTAAGAAGATGCTCTTATGATATCCTAGAATGTATGCCTATGTTTATGCCATATAGGTTGGTTTATATCTTATGTTTATATTTATGCCATGTTTCATGCCATGCTAGGAAAGTTTATTAAGTTATGTTCATGCCACATATGATGTCATGCTTAGAATGTTTACGATGTCTATGCTTGATATGCTAGAAAGTATGCCTATGGTTGATTTACATCTTATGCTTATGTTCATGCCATATATGATGCCATGCTTAGAATGTTTAATTATGCTTATGCCTATGTTTATACTTTATGTCATGATAAGAATGTTCAATTAGATTTATGCCTATGTTTATGCTTTACGCTATGATAGAAATGTTTATGATGCTTATGTTCCATATGATTATGAATGAATGACGAATGATTTTAGTGAGTAGGAAAGAGTCTTACTAAGCCTGTGTGTTTATAGTCTTCTTTCCTTATACCGCAGATCATGCAAGGGGATAACGAGGAAGCAGCAGGAGGGCCTGAAGTATGTGTGTGTTGGTGACTTGTCCCATGAAATCAAATGTGTTAACCGTTTATGCTAAGAACTTTATTTTGACTACCTATATGCTCGAATAGTGACTTATGGAATTATATGATAAGATGCCCAGTATGATATGATATGAACCTTATGGTATGATGTTAAGCATGTTATGATATGATGATTAAGCATGATGTTCATATGTGAAGTTCCATGTCATTATATTAGGGATGGTAGTAGGGGCATGTATATGTAATGTTTAAGTTATTCCGCTGCAGTATGATGTTACATGCCTTAAGTATGTTAGTGTAACGCCGCTTTAGGAAAAAAAAAGCGGGCGTTACACTTACCTAAAACATCATTCTTATTCCTAGTGCTTGCATGATCATGACATATAAGGTAAGCATTGCATTATATTCATTGAACATGACATGTTTACGTAGACCCTTATCCTAATCCATAGAGCATGCATGATCATGATACATAAGGTAAGCATTGCATTTCATACATAAGCATGGTATCTATCTCAAGCTTGCATAGTTAGGACTTCCATAAACATGCTACCTACTATCCAAGTGCATGGCATAGAACATAAGACATTCATAAATAAAACCTATTAAGCATGACATCCAAACATACACACATGAAACATGGTGCTTAAGGTTAGAGTTATAGGTAACTTAATTTCTACCACATGCTTGAACCTTTATATACACTTCATAATAAAGCATAACCCATCATTCTTTAAACCCTAACTCCACCCAAACCCTAGTGACCATGCTTGGCCGAAACCTACAAGGGAGGGATTCCATCATTCAATGACATGTAAGGTAGCATAAGGAAAAAGAAACAACCATACAATACATCTAAGGCCATAAGGAGCCATTAGGGCTCATGATTAGGGTTTACCTTAACTTTTAGCCCTATTTTTCTAGGGTTGGCCGAAACATGTAAGAGTCATGGGTGCATGGATAAATTCATAAAATTTCCAATTAATCATCCAACACCTTCCATACCCTACCATAGGAGTCATTAGGGCCCTTACTTGGGGTAAGCCCAACCTCCTTGCCCTAGAACCTTGGCCGAAACCCTTAGGGTCACAAGACCTTGTGAAAATTCACATAAATCCTTTCAACCTCCCCTTGTATCATAAAGGTACACAAGATACATGATTGAAGGGTTAAATCCAACCCTAGCCATGAAATCCTTATAATGGTCCCAAGCCCTAAAGGGTCTTAGGGTACCCCAAAAATTCCTAAAAATTATACTTATTCTCTAAACATCATGAGAACACATTAGAAAACATGATTTAGATTTTTAACATCATCATGGACCCAAAACCCATGGTGGCCGAATACTATAGGGGTCCAAAACATGATTTTCTCAACATCAAACCCAAAACCAACTTTATATTATGCTAAAAAATCACAAAGGAACTATTATACCACAGGTGAGGGAGTCTTACATTGGTTGATCATGATTATAGACCTTAGATTTGGGAGAAGGATGAAGATCTTGTTGCCTCTTGACCACCCCTAGCCTCTGTACCCTTGTAAAAGCCTTGGATCTTGGAGATGGAGCCTTAGGTGAACCTTTTCCAAAGGAGAATCCCCCTTGGGGTTTCGGCTAGAATGAGGGAGAAGGGAGAAGAAAGGTGGACTTGATGGAAGGAAGAAAGTAACTCCCATTCCCCCTCTTTATAACACATTAAGGAGGGTAAGTGAAGAGTCATGGTGTCTCTTCCCTTAGTGACTCTTCATTTTCCCCAAGCCTTAACCATAATCCACTTCATTTCCTCATAGTACTTCCTTGCTAGGTGAATTGGTTAGAGCATGCATGGTTGTACAAGAGGTCCAAGGTTCAATCCTTGGTGCATGCACTAATTTTCTATTTTATTTCGAAAATCCCTTAAAAATTCTCCCATAATTATGTTAATATTTCTCATTAAAATCCCTTTATATTTCTATAAATTTTTACCTAAAATTCACCAATAATCATGGTACTAGAAAGCCCATATAAGGCCCATTAGTGTCTATTTCCCCAATTTAAATGGAAAAGCATGGATTTCTAGGTTAAAATTCGTGATAATATTTCTAGGTCCCTCGGAAAATTATCTAGACATGCTCAATATTTTAAAGAAATATTAAGAAAATTTTCCAGGTCGTTACACACCTGAACTGCCCGGGACAGATACGCAGCAAAAACGACCACACAAAGTGCAACAAAGGACTCAAGATTATAATACCACACGAATGAATAAAAATACATGACTACGATATGGAAATGAATACAACGCCAAGGTAAATGCTATAAAGAAAAACCAAATGCATGGAAGCACCCAACAAAATGGAGTCGTGGGGACTCGGGACTAGCAACTGGGCTCCTCCGGCGAGCTATCAACCTGAAAATAAAAGCATTGTGACGGGTGGTGAGTGTAAGCAGACTCTGCAGGTATAGAGAAAGATATACATGGCAGAAAAAGTAGCTAAATAATACATAAATAACATGATACAATCTCAACATTAGTATCAGAATATGCATAACTGAAAATAATAAATGACTGTACATACCAGAAAATCAGCCTATCCTGCTCATAAAAAATTCGTATCATATGAGCAAGTGCATGGTCATCAAACCACACAAATGGTATATCCTGTATGTGCATGTCAAACATATGCAACAAATATGCAGCAAACACAATCGAATGCACAAATACATCATATGCACATGATACAATGACATGCTCACCTCTAACACCAATCCAGCCACCGAGGCTTGTCATATACATCGCCTGAGTGGGTAGAGCTGTGACACTGTCCGTACATTGCCATCACTGCTCCTAAGTGATCGAGTGGACAGGATGCTGGTAGAACTCTCGCTCTGCCCCATGTATGCATGTATAGGGGAGATATCTCTCTCATCTTCTCTAATCTATGGGAAGAGAAGGGATCTCTGCCTGCCACCATACTTCAAAATCACTACCCATGAGCGGTCGAGTGGAGCAGTACAGAGCAAATGTACACACCCAACGGTATCCACTAACCCATGAGTGGTCATGTGTGCATATCATGTGCCGGAAGTCAATAGGCTTAACCATAAGAGAGTCGCTAATCGCGGCATGCAACAATGTAGGGATGGTGCATGACTCTAACACATGCAACCTCTACCAGGTCATCGATACATTACTCAACCTAACATGCACAGGTCGTAAGCATGCATCATAACCTAATTATCATATATCTAGATACTCGTACAAGTATAACTAAAATCAATTAATACAACCATATAGTGGTATGTTATCCTATATCTACATACTCATGCTTATACCAATGTTATACAGAATCAGATAACAAATAACGAGACTGTATAGAAGAAAAATATAGATCATATCCAAGATCAAGCAAAGTTTCAAGCAGGATAACAAACGATAGCAGATAAAGGTAAATAACAGCCTACAACATAAATACAAATAGTCATGCATAAATGTAAAGTGGAATTACAAAATACAAACAAGAAGTACCCGCCTCCAAATAGAAGAAGTCAGTATCAAAGGAGCAAAGAACCACTCGCCAATAGTCAGCAATAATAAATCCAAGTCAAGTTTCTGTATCAAGAACATATTTAATTAGCTATTACACATAAATAGTAACTAGCTAATAAATCCCTAAGCCATACTAGGGTTAACCTAACCGTTCTCCATTTTATTACTTCTAATTAAATGAAAAGGTTCCTAATTACCCTAATCAATTAGGGTTCATCCTGATTATAAGGTTTCATTTAATTGATCCCACTATAGGCTTAATCCTTACTCCGCCCAACTAAACTCCAACCTAAGGAGTTCACGGTAAGGGTTAGAACTCAAAGAATACACATCCACAACACTTGATTATGCTAACCCCTAATCCCAAATTAGAGTTAACATTAATCCCTTCGACACAACCACCCCTATAAATAGAGTTGCTCCCCAAAAAATAACTCATCATATGACAAAAGCTCAAGATCAAGAAACCAAACCACAATTCCATCTAACCTCAACAATAGCCAACATGAGATACCCAACCGATCCAAGTTAATTTCTGCAGGACACTCCCATCCTTCATAACCAAGTCAACCCATGCCTTACATAGAATCATCCATTCCAAAACAACATAAACTGATCTACTACAATGAACTAGCCAACCATATCAATTTCACATCTTTAAATCTATAGCTATTTCTTTACAAAACAGCACAACTGCAAAGTGGGTTAGGGTTCAGCTTACACAGCTCATGGCAGGGATCTCTGTCAAGCCCCGAGACCAACGGAGCCGCTGATCCAATATAAAATCAGACTGCATCTCCCCTGTCCGACGAACAATTTACACATACACACAAACACCCATGCAATATATATTGGCCTTAGGCCATAAAACAGATATATACAAAGCATAAGATAATGAAACACCATAATACTGAAACATAAAACTCACCTGTGTTGCCGTCGGGGCAGACACGCAGCAAATTCACATCGCAAAGTCCAACAAAATACTCAAAAATATAATACTGTACGAATGGATTGCGAATACAAATCCACGATATATGAAAAAGAATACAACGCATAAAGAATGCTATAAAACGAAAATAAAACCAGCGGAAGCACCCAATAGCGGAGTCGTAGGGACCAGGACCGGCAACTGGGCTCCTCCGGCGAGCTATCAACCTAAATACAAAACATGGTGACGGGTGGTGAGTCCAAATGGACTCCGCAGGTATATGGAAAGATATGCATGACAAAAAAGTAGCTAAACAAGCTATACAGATACAACAGGATACAGTCTCATCAATAGTAACAGAAGTATGCATAACCAAGGTTCGTAGAATCGCGATCCTACACAGGATAGATTTGGGGTCAGGATCGGATCGGTCAGGATCGGATCGTAAAATCGTACGATCCTATCAAAAACCCTTAAAATGAAAAAATATACAATTTTTATTAACACTATAATGAAAATAATCACGTTTAACTTCAAGAATATTTTATTTATTACAAGATGATCCAATTTAATTGTCAACCTATTAGATAATAGACATCTAAAGACTCATCATTTTAGAAAAAAGATATAACATAATATTATTAATCAAAAACTAACTAAAAAATAATTAAATAGATATTTAAATAATCTTAAAACACTAACACTAACGATGTAAAAGATAAAAAAAATAATAAAAAAGATTAATAATCTTCTGGGCCTCTGAAAAGGCTTTAAACAATATTTTTTGGGATTCAATCTTAAAACTAACTTGTAGATCTTTGAACGAGTTTCAATTTGATATATTATAGGTCACGTGGTTCAATCCGAGTCAAAAGTTATGACCTCTTAAAGCTTTCATCGATCCTGTTCCGATTCTGTTCCGATCCTGTCCGATCCTATACGATCCTGTCCGATTCTGTCCGATCCTACCGATCCTGCTACGATCGTGCTACAAAAAATGATTCTGCGCGATTCTGGATCGTTTTCTGAAGTAGGATCGTAGAATCGTACGATCCTACGATCCAGGATCGCGATTCTGCAAACTATGTGCATAACTGAAATAATAAAAGACTGTACATACCAGAAATCAGTCTATCATGATCATAATAGGACTCGTACCATACGAGCAAGTGCGGGATCATCAAACCATACAAAAAGTATATCCAGTATGTGCATGTCAAACAAGTACAACAAATAAATACAACAAACACAATCAAATACACAAATTAGAACTCGGAAAGGGAGACAAGATAGTTTTAATTGAGGTGGCATTTTACAGATCAGCCCTTCACAACCGGCTAAATCCAAATAAGCCCTCAAAACTTATGTTTCAAAGCGGTTTAACCCCTCTAATTTCAATTTGGGACTCGGAAACCCTAAATCTTCTTCCGAAAAATTCCCGAAAAATGTTCTGGATCGCGTCAAAGGTGTCAAATTTAACATCCATCACCTTCATTCGAACCCTGCAGGACACCCCATCCTTTATTCGAACCAAGTCAACCCATGCCTTACACAGAATCATCCATTCCAAAACAATAGAAACTGATCTACTACAATGAACTAGTCAACCATATCAATTTCACATCTCAAGATCTATAGCAATTTCTTTACAAAAGAGAACAACTGAGAAGTGGATTAGGGCTCAGCTTACAGAGCTCATGCAGGGATCTCACTCAGCTCCACAACAGAACCACCAAGTGAGTTGGAGCAGAAAATGAAGAAATGGAGCCCAATTCCAACTCCAATTCCAATTCTGGGATCAGATCTGCCATCACACGTGAATTCACTCGTATTCAAAACCTCGGGTCCATTGAATCCATACCAGTTCAAATTAGCTAGAGAAACCTTTACCTAACTTTTGCCGGCCACAACAACCTCAACTTCGTCACACAACTTTTGTGCAGGAATGATGTACTGGAATTAGAAATCCCAGATCCAATCGCAACATAGGCCACTAATTGCAGGGAAACGAGTAGCTCAACTCTGGATCCAGCTATGACATCGAAATCTCATGGTCAATCCCTAGGGGTACAATCACCTGAGCATGGCAAAGGAGCGCTTACCAATCCAGTGATTTACCGCGAGGATAAAGGAACAAAGGAGGAGAAGAAGCAAGTGTCAACTCTTCGGCGTTGACTGCAAACAGAGAAGAAGAAGCCGAACTAGAGACTCGCATGCGCCAAGTTGCGGTTGGACGGAGGAGGAGAGAGATTCAACATATCGGCCTTAAGAGAAGGTTGCAGGCTAGGGATCATCAGCTTCAGAGGATAAGCGAAAGAAGAACGATCGGAGAAGGAGAGGCGAGATCGAGAGAGAAAGGTCGTCGACTCCGTTCGCGTGAGTTGAGGGTGTTCGGCCGAATGGGAGGGATTATGTTGCGGCATATAAGAGGGTTCTTTTGCTTTTAGGCCCCTTAGGTCTCTCGAATATGAGGAACGCCCTTCAACTTTGTTTCTTTTCCATAAAAACCCCTCAAGCCTTAAGTTAGGTCTCGAGAACCTTCGAAAATTTTTGGGTCTATATATATATATATATATATATATTACATCTAGAATTATTTAGTGTCACGCCCCGAGAAGCCGCTCGTCCGATACCGACCGGACTGCCACTCCCTCGACCAACGGACAATTCGGAAACCTAACCTCTACGACCATCCCAGATGATTGTACCTCAGCCTATAGGGCTGGAACAACCGTCTGCAATTAACGGAAACGAAAACGACGACAAAGCTGCGTACCGGTACGACTTACGACAAAACCAAACCAAAATCGAGGCCTCCATGGCACACAAAAGTACAACTATCCTGCCGTAACATAGACGTCACAAAAGAGTATAACATACCAACAGCGGAAATGAAAAGAAATACAATGAATAAAAGAAACGGGTACCAACATGTACCCCAACCAAAAGACAGGCGAAAATCGTCTCGGAGACACATGAACTGGGACAGGCTGCTGAACAATCCAGACGATCATCCTGATAAGAGAAAAATATAGCCAACGGGGTGAGTCCTAAGAACTCAGCGAATACAGTCTAATGTGCATAGGAAGAAATAATAGCAGTAAGAAAATGCAGAACTGAACCATAAGCAATAAAGTAACTACATACCTACCTGCGTCGATCCCAAACCCAGTAGTATGCATGTCAACCAAGTGCAGCAATCAAGTGCAGCAAACACAATCATATGCATCACTGCACAGTATGCTCATGATGCAGCATGGGTCACCCCTGACGCCTGGGTCAAAAATGCACACGCGGGACCATATGGGTAGGGCTGTGACCTGGTCTTCCCTGCACGAACAGACGGTCGATAATGCACACGCGAGACCGAATGGGTAGGGTCGGAGACCATAAACGTACCCCACCATCGGGTGAAGTAACGCTCTAAACGTCCCTCGCTATCATCGGATAGGTAGGACGAGTAGCAAGTACGACAACCCATCTCAACCTCCAGGGAGTCAAAGGTCGTCCCCTATGCTACGTGCAAAAATGATACATGTCTCTATCCCATGCATCAACCACTATCTATCCCTACTGTCATCTACATGATATGCAGTAGTCCAAATAACCGGTATGCACCAATACCTAAATCCTAGCGTAAGGTATAAGGTAAACTATGCATCATCAATCCATACAGATATAGTAAGCTGTAAAGCTAACGGATACAACTACCGGAGCAAAAGCACAGAGATAACAATATCAGGTATCCCTACTGCTAACTATGTCTAGCTATGCATAAACAGAAGTACCCGCCTCGATATGAAGAAGTCCAGGCGTCGAGAACCCCCGTCTAGAAATAATGGTCGCAACGAAGATAGCCACGACACTCAATATCCTGCATCAAATACACAATCACTTAGCCAAATATAACTTCTAATTTAATTAGGATTAAATCTAATCAATCAATCCTAATTAAACACCCCTTGGATTAATTAGGATTACGTATGATTAATTTATCCCAATTAAATCCTAACTTCTTAACCAAACAAACCTCTAGGTTAATTAGGATTAATTACAGTTAATTAATCCCTAACTTCCTAGCCAATATACCATCTAAATTATTTAGGGGTAATTACAACCAATTAATCCCCAATTAACCCCTCACGGCAACTCACCAAAACACCACAACTCCCAATTCGGCAGAACCCTACCGAAATCAAAAACATACACCAAAGCTCAATCCATCTCACAAAAATCAGAAACAACAACCCCAAAGCCAAGAACAAGGAGGTAGGAATCAAACCCCAAGCAGGATCATAACACTAAATCTCCACACCAATGACTTTCCCGTTCAAAACTATCAACGCCAATCAAAACTAAAACAATCATCTGCAAACCAACAAATTCCCAGAACAGCATGGCGAATCTGATCAGAACCATCCAAACAGCAGCTCCAAGAAAGAACCCATACCTAATGCTGAACCCGTACCAACGACGAGTCTCCGGTGGCTAGATCAATCGCCACCACCTCACCCCTCTTCGGTCCGTCATGCCCGTGAAGAAGACGAAACTCTCGATCGAGTAGCGAACGAAGAAGAGCCCGAAATCCACTCCAAATCCGAGATAAGCGCCTTCCTCGCTCGGAGAGGAAACGAGGAAACAGAGGTGTAGTCTCAAAACGAAGAAGAAGAAGAAGACTGGAGAATCGTGAGCTTGATTGCGATTCGGCGACCTTCGTGATGAAAAGAAAAGAAGAAGCAGACCGAAGAGGGATCGCTGCGCTAGGGCTCGGGAAGGAGGAGAAAAGAAAGTGTCGGCGCAAGGCTAGGGCTGCGATACCTTCAGCCACCGAATTTAATTAAAAGTTGCCCACTTTACAACCAGCCCCATCCAATTTTGGCTATTCCCATATCCACCTTTGATCTAGGTTATTTAACATTTAAGCCCTCCAAGTCTAGGGAACTTTATCTTTTAGTCCCTGAGTTTTTTTTCAGTATTTAACATTCTCCCCCACTAATAAAAATTTGGTCCCCAAATTTCTGATATACCTGCACCATGTAAGACCATACAGTACAAACCAACTGAACAAGAGATATGCAGTATATATGTACTGAATGAAACTCACACGTACCTCAAACAAATAAGTGGGGGTAGCGAGCTCGAATGGTGCCCTCGAGCTCCCAGGTCGCCTCGGCATCCGAATGGTGCTGCCATCCGACTTTAACCAGTTGGATTATCTTGTTCCGCAGCTGACGCTCCCCACACTCTAAGATCCATACAGGAACCTCCTCGTAGGTAGCATCTGGCCGCAGCGAACCCGGTACCTCAGATAAAATGTGTGCTGGGTCGGCCACGTATCTCCTCAGCATAGAGATGTGGAACACATCATGCACTCCGGCCAATGAAGGAGGAAGTGCCAGACGGTAAGCTACAGCTCCGATCCGCTCCAGAATCTGGAAAGGTCCGATGTACCGCGGAGCTAGCTTACCTCTAAGTCCAAATCTCTTCACCCCTTTCGTGGGTGAAACACGCAGAAAAACATGGTCGCCTGCCGAGAACTCCAGAGGTCTCCGTCTCCGATCAGCATAACTCTTCTGGCGGTCCTGTGCCTCTGACATCCTCCGTCTAATAGTGCGTACAAGCTCTGCCTCCCGCTGAGCTCTCTCTGGTCCTAGCAGCTGGGCCTCTCCAACCTCCTCCCAGAGGGTGGGTGTCCGACATGGCCTACCATACAACGCCTCAAACGGCGCCATCTGAATCGCCGAATGATAGCCATTGTTGTAGGCGAACTCTACCATGTGTAAATGATCCTCCCAGCTGCCTCCGAAATCCAGAACACATGATCTCAGTAGGTCCTCCAATGTCTGAATCGTACGCTCTGACTGACCGTCTGTCTGCAGGTGAAATGCTGTACTGAACCGGAGATCCGTCCCCATGGCCCTCTGTAGGCTCTGCCAAAAACGGGAAGTGAATCGAGGATCTCTGTCCGATATAATGCTCAGGGGTACTCCATGCAATCTGACAATCTCTCGACAATATAACTCCGCTAACCTGTCGAGAGAATCCGTCCTCCGAATAGCTAAGAAATGTGCCGATTTGGTTAATCGATCAACGATCACCCAAATCGCATCGTGACCCCTCCTAGTCCTGGGCAGTCCCACCACAAAATCCATCGTAATGTGTTCTCATTTCCACTCGGGAATGAGAATCCTCTGTAGTAACCCAGCAGGTCTCTGGTGCTCTGCCTTAACTTGCTGGCAGATGAGACATCTAGCAACAAAACTCGCAATGTCCCTCTTCATGTTGTTCCACCAATAGGAACGCCTCTAATCCCGATACATCCGGGTACCGCCTGGGTGTATAGCGAACCGCGAACGATGAGCCTCCTGTAACAACTCCTCCATGACTGGATGCGACTCTGGCACACATAGTCTCCCTCGGAAAAACAGGATGCCCTCATCGTCCCGCGTAAAGTCAGACGGCTGCCCGGCGGCAATGCGACTGCCCAGAGACTGCAGATGCGGGTCACTGGCCTGCGCCTCTCTAATCCTAGACCTGATAGCTGACTGCGCAACCATAGTCACCAGCAAACCCCTCTCTGTCTGAGACCGCTCCTCTAATCCCAACTCTGAAAAACTCTGTATCAACTCTGTGACAATCACCCGCTGACAGGCTAATACTGCTCTGGTCTTCCTACTCAGTGCGTCCGCTACCACATTGGCTTTCCCAGGATGGTAGCCAATGGTGCAATCATAGTCCTTCAGGAATTCCATCCATCTCCTCTGTCGAAGATTCAGCTCTCGCTGAGTGAAGAGATACTGAAGACTCCGGTGGTCCGTGAAGATCTCAAAGGTGATCCCGTAAAGAAGATGCCTCCAGATCTTCAGCGCAAAAATAATAGCAGCCAACTCCAAGTCGTGAACAGGATAGTTCCTCTCATGCTCCTTGAGCTGCCGAGAAGCATAAGCGACCACCCGTCCATGCTGCATGAGCACTGCGCCCAGTCCCAGAAGAGATGCATCGGTATACAAGGTGAAGCCATCCTCTCCGGAAGGCAATACTAGAACTGGCGCAGATACAAGCCGCTGCTTCAGCTCCTGAAAGCTGGTCTCGCATGCCTCGGTCCAAACAAACTTCACGCCCTTTCTGGTCAAGCGTGTCAGTGGTGCAGCAATACTAGAAAACCCCTCGACAAAACGTCGGTAGTAGCCAGCTAAGCCCAGAAAGCTGCGCACCTCGTGAACTGACTTAGGCTGCTCCCAACTGGTGACAGCCTCTATCTTCTGGGGATCGACAGAAATGCCTCTGCTAGACACAATATGGCCGAGAAAACCCACAGAAGATAACCAGAAAGCACACTTACTGTACTTTGCATACAGTTGCTCCCGCTGGAGCGTCTCCAAAATGATGCGAAGGTGCTGAGCGTGCTCCTCTGCTGATCCATGAACACTGCAGGCGCGTTGGTGAGCCCAAATGGCATCACCACAAACTCATAATGCCCGTATCGGGTACGAAACGCTGTCTTCTGGATATCAGAATCTCTGACCCTCAGCTGATGATAACCTGATCGCAGATCTATCTTTGAGTACACTGATGTATCTCTCAACTGGTCAAACAGATCATCAATCCGTGGTAAAGGGTACTTGTTCTTTATAGTGACTGCGTTCAACTGCCGATAATCGATGCAGAGTCGCATAGAGCCATCTTTCTTCTTCATAAATAATACCGGAGAACCCCATGGAGAGACACTGGGTCGGATGAAACCCCTGTCCAATAACTCCTGGAGCTGAACCTTCAGCTCATCCAGTTCCTTCGGTGCCATCCGATACGGAGCCTTTGATGCCGACCCTGTCCTTGGAATCAGGTCAATAGAAAACTCCACTTGCCTCTTGGGAGGCAACCCTGGTAGCTCATCTGGGAAGACGTCAGAAAAGTCTCGGACCACAGGAACATCTGAGATCTGAGGGCTGCTGCTGACATCTGTACTGATCAACGAGATCAGAAATCCCCGGCATCCCTGTGACAGAAGCCTCCGCGCCTGAAGAGTGGTGATGACTGATATACCATCATCCCGAATGCCAAGGAAATCCCACGAGGGTTGGCCAGGAGGTCGGAAAGTGACCACCCTCGAATGGCAATCGACAGTAGCATGGGAGGCCGTCAGCCAATCCATGCCAAGGATGATGTCAAACTCGATCATATCCAATACTGAGAGATCCACGGTAAGGATGACATCATCAAAATCTAGAGGACACCCCTTGGCCTCCTGGGTGACCTCCAATACCTCTCCGGAAGGTAGGGACACAGACAAAGGCTGTGCCCTAATCGTCGGTAACCTACAGACTTTGCTCAAGAACAGCCGTGATATAAAGGAATAGGTACTACCGGTATCAATAAGTAATTCTGCAGAATGTGCATAAAGGGAAGTGGTACCTCGGAAAACAGAACCATCAGCTCGCTGAGCCTCCTCTCGGGTGAGTGCATACACTCGACCCGTCTCAGGTGGCGGTGGGGGTAAAGCAGGTACCGATGGAGGCTGTGGTGTAGAAACTCTGGATGACTGCTGAGCCAGATACATCGCAGGCTGATGTCCAGTATGAGACTGCTGCTGCGGTGCCACAACGGGGTGCTGAGGGATCGCTGATGAATAAGTATGCTCGGGGCCCTGCCCGAACATATAGTACACATGCACGGGCGGAGGGGCGGTCGGCTGAGTCCGCGAAGAAGTCCGTGACCCCCGTCCCCCGCGCTGTGCTCGTGCCGGACCCCCACGCTCTCCCTGTGATGCGACTCCGGATGCTGTATCTTGTGCCCTTCGAGCACAATCGCGACTCCTATGTCCGGGTAACTGACAGTGAAAGCAAACCGCCTGCTCCAGCGTACACTCGGACCTATCATGCCTCCTGGAACCACACTACATGCAACGGTGCCTAACGTGGGTGCTCCGATCATGCTGAGAAGTCTGGGAGGAGTCCGTCGTCGTATGTCCGGATTTCTGAGACCCAGATGTAGCCCCAGAAATCTCCTGCCCTGGCTGACTCTGCCTGCCTCGCTTCCGCGAGGTCTGCTGTGGCTGAGGCTGAGCTGCATCAGAAACTGGTTGCTTATCCTTTTTCTTGTCCCCGAACAGTCGCTGTCGAGTAGACTCAATGATAAGGGCTCGCTCCAGCGCCTGTCGATATGATGTAATGTCGCAGGTGGCCAGCTGAAGCTGAATATTCGAGGCCAGCCCTCGAATAAAATGCATCCTCCGCTCCCCATCGTCTGCGACTAACAGGGGGCAATACTCCGCCAAGCGGTTAAACTCCGCATCATACTCTAATACGGTACGATCCCCCTGCTGGAGATGCAGAAACTGCTCACGATGAGTCATCTGATATGCTGCGGGAAGGTACTTCTGTCGAAAGGCCGCTCTAAACATATCCCATGTAATCGGCAGCTCGCCAAAGATGGTCTGCTGAGCCGTCCACCAGGTCGTGGCCCGCTCTCGCATGTGGTAGGTCGCCAAGCCAACCTTCTCCCAGTCGGAGCAGGACATATATGAGAAGGTATCCTCCACAGTGCTAAGCCATGATTGGGCTACGCCCGGATCGGTCCCTCCGTGGAACAATGTGAACCTGCCCTTCACGGATGCAGCCAATGCTGGAATCCATGATTTGTCCATGATCCGGCCCTCAGGGGCCGCTGGTACCGCAGGTGGTACGGGTGAGGCGATTGGCTGCATCGCCGGGGGTACTGACTGCGCTGTCTGTCCCGACGCTCCGCATGTCTGCCCCTCCAGTGGTACTGTCTGAGCCGGCAGAGGTGCCGGATGAGTAGGAGCTAACACCGGCTGCAAAGTCTGAATCAACTGCTGTAGCGTCTGTAGTACTAGTTGGATCGGCTGCGATGCTGACTGCTCTGCGGACGGTACCGTAGCGGGTACCACCGGGGGTGCTACGGAAGGAACAACCGGGGTGGCGACAGGAGGCACTATCGGGGGTGCGAATGGAACCGCTGTCGGAAACGGCGAAGGGATCCTCGGTGATGGTAGCCTCTGGCCCGGAGACTGCTGTCTACGGCGTCCAGCATCAACCCCAGGTCGTCTCTCTGGAGACTCCGCCTCTGCTCCGATAGTCGCATCTCCCGTAGGCTCCCGAGTCAATCGACGTGATGGTCGCCGAGGGCCACCACGGGGCCGAGGCGGGGTCAGCTCGACACGACGACGGGGCATACCTGCAGAGATATGACCCAATCATTATTACCGTTATTCTCATAACTACTAACAAGATCTTACCATATCTTCATGATCGTCTGGAGATATCCCGTCGCCGCCATGTCCCAATCACGTCTATCGAGAAAATGACTCCGACACAAAATCTGGGAAACACCCATAAGACCACAAGATATCTCGAGAACCTGGGCTCTGATACCAAAAATTGTCACGCCCCGAGAAGCCGCTCGTCCGATACCGACCGGACTGCCACTCCCTCGACCGACGGACAATTCGGAAACCTAACCTCTACGACCATCCCAGATGATTGTACCTCAGCCTATAGGGCTGGAACAACCGTCTGCAATTAACGGAAACGAAAACGACGACAAAGCTGCGTACCGGTACGACTTACGACAAAACTAAAACAAAATCGAGGCCTCCATGGCACACAAAAGTACAACTATCCTGCCGTAACATAGACGTCACAAAAGAGTATAACATACCAACAGCGGAAATGAAAAGAAATACAATGAATAAAAGAAATGGGTACCAACATGTACCCCAACCAAAAGACAGGCGAAAATCGTCTCGGAGACACATGAACTGGGACAGGCTGCTGAACAATCCAGACGATCATCCTGATAAGAGAAAAATATAGCCAACGGGGTGAGTCCTAAGAACTCAGCGAATACAGTCTAATGTGCATAGGAAGAAATAATAGCAGTAAGAAAATGCAGAACTGAACCATAAGCAATAAAGTAACTACATACCTACCTGCGTCGATCCCAAACCCAGTAGTATGCATGTCAACCAAGTGCAGCAATCAAGTGCAGCAAACACAATCATATGCATCAATGCACAGTATGCTCATGATGCAGCATGGGTCACCCCTGACGCCTGGGTCAATAATGCACACGCGGGACCATATGGGTAGGGCTGTGACCTGGTCTTCCCTGCACGAACAGACGGTCGATAATGCACACGCGAGACCGAATGGGTAGGGTCAGAGACCATAAACGTACCCCACCATCGGGTGAAGTAACGCTCTAAACGTCCCTCGCTATCATCGGATAGGTAGGACGAGTAGCAAGTACGACAACCCATCACAACCTCCAGGGAGTCAAAGGTCGTCCCCTATGCTACGTGCAAAAATGATACATGTCTCTATCCCATGCATCAACCACTATCTATCCCTACTGTCATCTACATGATATGCAGTAGTCCAAATAACCGGTATGCACCAATACCTAAATCCTAGCGTAAGGTATAAGGTAAACTATGCATCATCAATCCATACAGATATAGTAAGCTGTAAAGCTAACGGATACAACTACCGGAGCAAAAGCACAAAGATAACAATATCAGGTATCCCTACTGCTAACTATGTCTAGCTATGCATAAACAGAAGTACCCGCCTCGATATGAAGAAGTCCAGGCGTCGAGAACCCCCGTCTAGAAATAATGGTCGCAACGAAGATAGCCACGACACTCAATATCCTGCATCAAATACACAATCACTTAGCCAAATATAACTTCTAATTTAATTAGGATTAAATCTAATCAATCAATCCTAATTAAACACCCCTTGGATTAATTAGGATTACGTATGATTAATTTATCCCAATTAAATCCTAACTTCTTAACCAAACAAACCTCTAGGTTAATTAGGATTAATTACAGTTAATTAATCCCTAACTTCCTAGCCAATATACCATCTAAATTATTTAGGGGTAATTACAACCAATTAATCCCCAATTAACCCCTCACGACAACTCACCAAAACACCACAACTCCCAATTCGGCAGAACACTACCGAAATCAAAAACATACACCAAAGCTCAATCCATCTCACAAAAATCAGAAACAACAACCCCAAAGCCAAGAACAAGGAGGTAGGAATCAAACCCCAAGCAGGATCATAACACTAAATCTCCACACCAATGACTTTCCCGTTCAAAACTATCAACGCCAATCAAAACTAAAACAATCATCTGCAAACCAACAAATTCCCAGAACAGCATGGCGAATCTGATCAGAACCATCCAAACAGCAGCTCCAAGAAAGAACCCATACCTAATGCTGAACCCGTACCAACGACGAGTTTCCGGTGGCTAGATCAATCGCCACCACCTCACCCTCTTCGGTCGTCGTGCCCGTGAAGAAGACGAACTCTCGATCGAGTAGCGAACGAAGAAGAGCCCGAAATCCACTCCAAATCCGAGATAAGCGCCTTCCTCGCTCGGAGAGGAAACGAGGAAACAGAGGTGTGGTCTCAAAACGAAGAAGAAGAAGAAGACTGGAGAATCGTGAGCTTGATTGCGATTCGGCGACCTTCGTGATGAAAAGAAAAGAAGAAGCAGACCGAAGAGGGATCGCTGCGCTAGGGCTCGGGAAGGAGGAGAAAGAAAGTGTCGGCGCAAGGCTAGGGCTACGATACCTTCCGCACCGAATTTAATTAAAAGTTGCCCACTTTGCAACCAGCCCCATCCAATTTTGGGCTATTCCATATCCACCTTTGATCTAGGTTATTTAACATTTAAGCCCTCCAAGTCTAGGGAACTTTATCTTTTAGTCCCTGAGTTTTTTTTTTCAGTATTTAACATTTAGGGAGTTGATTAACATGCATGATTTAATTTAAAAATGCTTTTCTAATTAGCCGGAGTGAAGACAATGCCATTATCTTTCTTATGGGAGTTAATATGACATAGCTACATTAACATAACAAATGAAAGTCTAAATTCTTATCTTTACACTAATATTTATACCAATTGTAAATTAATTGCATGAATAATAAATCGTGTGAATAAGTCAAAACATTAGACCTGACAATCTTTTCATAATAGAGAAAAAAATCCAACTATCTACAAATTTCACGTGAAAATTAACAATGATAGTGTTTCATGTCGACAAGGCAAAAGTACTACATCAATAAAAACATGTTTTTTTTTTTATTGAAGAAAGATTAAAAGACAAACGAAAATATATATATGACTGAGTGAATTTGATCTGAATCCTTAGTCCTTGATTGATTAAAGATCAAGATTATTCAATATAAAATTTATTCAAATCCAATTAGTATATATAAAAGAGTTTTTTTATAATATAACCACGGTAAATATCCTCTTCGTATAATATAACAAATATGATTTTTTA
>JAGFNQ010009422.1:0-27281 GCA_024364735.1 Boesenbergia rotunda
CGAAGACGCGACGTTGTGCTTTGTGGGCGATTTTTGATTAAATAGATAGGAATGAACGGCTGAGATCGTTTTGAGAAAATCCAACGGCTGATCTTCATCCAATCTGAACCAAACATTGATGATGTTGATCAAGGGTCAGGATCTGCCTCGTGGTAGCTCAGATCCTCCAGATTTGCAACGGATGGCCCAGATCAACCTAATCTTTGAATGGACAGTCTAGAACCCTCCGAGCTTGATCCAACGGTTGAACGATCTTTGATTGGGATGAAACCTTCTGATCTTGATCAGAGTGCTTGATTAACCCTAACCCTAGCTTGGATTGCCTCAAATGTGTTGGGACCGGGTGCATGTCGACAAGGATACGAGTTCGTAAAATTTAAAATTTTTACGTGCAGCGGAAGAGTTTGCATAAAATAATTTCCTAAATTATTTTAACTTCGTATCTAGCATGCAATCTTATGGTGTGTTGACATAATCATAAAATAAAACTTTGCGGAAAAGTAAACTATTTTACTAAGTACCTCTCGTAACTCGAAGTAAGGGACGAGATCCAACCGTAGCGTCCCTTGGAAGCTCCGCCTCTATTCGCGTCCACGCCGAGTTCTCTTCGGGATGACTTCACAAAGTCACGAGTTTTGTGCCGACGAGAACTACTAGATTCTTGGAAGGCACAATTAGAAGGACAAGAGAAAAATTAGGAAAACTAACCAACGAAGTAACGGAATCGAATTCCGGAAGAGAGGAGTCGCTATCCGCTTCTTCTTCTTCGTGTTCGGGTTCTCCTTCTCCTTGAAGCTCACGCCAACTCCCTTGGATGATGGTTGTGTGCGCCGGCCCTAATCCACAAGGATGGGGCGCCGGCCCTAATGTGAAGGAGAAGAAGATGAGGAGAGAAGAGAATAAAAGAGAGAGAGGGAGAGCTCTAATTAATCTCTTGATTAATTGATTGATCTAAAGGGCTAGCCTTTGGTTCCTTTATATAGTAGCAACTCTTTGCTAAGTCTCTCTCTAAACGGAATTAGTTATAAGAAATTTATCCTATAAATTTTCTTAACTAATTATTCCGTTTAAACCAAGTCTTTATTATAAACTAATTTATAATAAAACTTATTCTTTTCTCTCTTTAAATTATGGAATAAATTTTTATAAGAAATTTATAAACTTTCTTATTATGATAAAATCAATTCATAATTGATTTTATAAAATTAAAATAAACCAATTCATGGATTATTTTAACTTCCATAAAAAGAATAAATTTCTACAAATTTTCTTTATACAAATTTATTTATCCATAATTTATAAAATAAACCGCGCTAGATTTATTTTATTAATTAAACCAATTAAATTGATTTAATCTCCTTTAATGGCCGGCCACCACAAGGAGGGTTAGCACCTCCTTTGGCCGGCCAAACCAACCCGAACCGGTCGCGAATTAAACTCATTTAATTCGCCCAAAAAGCCTTCAAAAGACTTAGCCATTTTTAGCTTCCATTGCGCCTCTGATTAACTCAGATTCGACTTGTTTCTCTTGATCGGAAAATCCAATTTTCAACTCGTTTTAAATCCCTCGGATTACTCGTATTGCGTGTGACTAAATAGGCTTTCGATTTATGTTGGCCGTCTATAATTAACCCATTAATTATAGATCGATCATGAGTGGCACCTAGTAGTACATCATGATCCCCAATTAATCGAAAGATCAACGGTTTGACCCCAGAAGAAATTATTCTGAAACCCTTCAGCAGCTCTAATGAATCGTGCCTCATTCCCTTCACCACCTTATACCCACTTGGTTCAGGACACGGTCTATGGTGTCAGTCCCCACTAGGCTGACTACGTCACACCTAGCCCAAGTAGTGTCTTCCTCGTCCTTTGGATTTCTAATTACTCTCATGTATTTAAGAGACTCGCACTCTTAACATGATATGCTCTGGCCAGAGGCTTTGAGTAACAATCCGACGATAGGCCTGGGTATACATCTCCTCGCAAGGAGTGGTGAATCCTTTGTAGGCTGTTCAAACATCTTCGGGCACTTCGGCTTATACCCGATCATCCTGGGTCCACACCTCCTTGGAGATGCTTGCTTAAGATGTCAAAGTATAAGTCTCCATGACCAAGATGACTTGAACACCGCAAGTCAAAGGAACATCGCACTTAAGCCGCAGTAAGATCTTCATTGACATATCTACATGTAGATTCCCATATGAAGTCTTACAGCTAGTCACTCCAATGAACTAGTTCCCTTAACTAGCATCCATGTTTATCTCCGGACATCCCAATGTCACCAGCCAGTGAGAATCAGCTGATTAGAGAATAACCCATGCTAGTCTCAACAGAATTGATAGTGTCCGTTTTTATCAATTCATCGACTAGGGATAATTTCAATACTTCACAATTGCACATTAGAGATAATCACTAGTTGTGATCTCATCACAAATTCTCTTATGCTGTGAGTTGTGTTGCGGACATTCAGTAGATGAGTTTAAGATCCCAATCAAATACACAAAACATGTATACTCAAATAGTGAATTATCATTTATTAAAATAAATGTTTACATCATAAGGCGATTGCCTTAGGACACTTCTCTCATATCACTAACAAACTCCCACTTGGCCTAATGCCAATCGCTACGGTATCCAATACCACAAGCTCTTACATGACCCTCAAACTTGTTTTGAGGCAAGGCCTTAGTTAAAGGATCCGCTAAATTCCTTTCAGTGGGGTTTTTCTCAATTTGTATGTCATTCCTACTTATAATCTCTCTGATCAGATGATAGCGGCGAAGCACGTGTTTGGATCGTTGATGAGACCATGGTTCCTTTGCTTGTGCAATAGCTCCATTATTGTCGCAGTAAACCGGCACTGCACCATCAATGGTTGGAACCTCATCAAGTTTCGAGACAAACTTCTTGATCCAAACTGCTTCCGTGGTATAATCCGCTACGGTGTCTTGTTTGGAACTTTTCCAACTTACTGCGCTTCCGTTCAATGTATATACGTATCCAGACTTCGATTTGGAGTCATCCTTATCTGTCTGGAAACTGGCATCTGTATACCCACGTATTACCATATCTCCTTCCCCATATATTAGGAACACATCCTTTGTTCTTCTTAAGTACTTAAGGATTGTCTTGACAGCCGCCCAATGATCCATTCCTGGATCAGATTGGTATCTGCTCGTGACGCTCAGAGCATACGATACATCGGGACTATAACATAGCATACATGATAGATCCTATTGCGGATGCATAGGGAATCTTATTCATGCTAATCCTCTCGTCTTCTGTGCGCGGACACATAGACTTCGAAAGGTTGATCCCATGCCTGATGGGAAGGTAACCTTTCTTGGATTCCGACATGCTAAACCTTTTTAGCACTCGGTCTATATATGTAGACTGCGAAAGACCAAGCAACCGTTTTGATCTATCTCTATAGATTCTAATCCCAAGGATATAGGTTGCTTCTCCCAGGTCTTTCATGGAGAAAGTTTTGGACAACCAAATCTTAACTGTCTGTAAAACTGATATATCGTTTCCTATAAGTAAGATGTCATCGACATATAATACTAGGAATACGACTGCACTCCCACTAACCTTCTTGTACACACAAGGTTCGTCAGGATTTTGTGAGAAATCAAACTCTTTGATTGTCTCATCAAAACGGATGTTCCAGCTCCTAGATGCTTGCTTTAGTCCATATATGGATCGTCGAAGCTTGCATACCTTGGTTTTATCAACCGATGTGAAACCTTCAGGTTGTATCATGTATACATCCTCAAGTAGGTTTCCATTAAGGAAAGCTGTTTTCACATCCATTTGCCATATCTCATAATCATAATGAGCTGCTATGGCTAGGAGCATCCGAATGGATTTAAGCATAGCTACTGGCGAATAGGTTTCGTCATAGTCAACTCCTTATTTTTGACGATATCCTTTTGCCACTAATCTAGCCTTAAAGGTAACAACATTACCTTCCATGTCGGTTTTCTTCTTGAAAACCCACTTGCACCCTATGGGCTTAATCCCTTCAGGTGGGTTAACCAAGTCCCATACTTGATTTTCATACATGGAATCCATTTCCGACTTCATGGCCTCAAGCCATTTGTCCCTTTCTGAATTTTTCAGAACATCTTCATAACTGATAGGTTCGTCATCGCCAATGAGCAACACGTCGTTCGATTCACTTACGAGAAATCCGTATCTCTCTGGAATGTTGCGTGTCCTATCAGACCTACGAAGAGGTGGTGTAGTTTTAGGTTCAACTGATAGCTCATCACTATGAATTATCGGTTGTGGGCCTAGACTAGGTGTCTCTGTGATGTCTATTGGAGTTTCTTGAACTTCATCAAGTTCAATCCCACTCCCACTGTTTTCTTGCAAAAGAAACTCTTTCTCTAGAAATACAGCATGCCTTGAAACAAACACCTTTTGTTCCAAGGGATGATAGAATTGGTAACCCTTCGTTTCCTTAGGGTATCCAATAAATAGACATTTATCAGACTTAGCATCCAATTTGTCTGATACAACCCGCTTCACATAAGCAGGACAACCCCATATCTTAAGGTGAGTTAAGTGAGGTTTCTTACTATTCCAAATCTCATATGGAGTAGTAGAGACTACCTTAGTTGGGACTCTGTTTAGCAAGTAAACAGCTGTCTTAAGTGCATAGCCCAAAAGGATTTTGGAAGAGTTGCATGATTCATCATAGACCTAACCATGTCCATCAAGGTTCGGTTGCGCCTCTCAGATACACCATTATGCTGTGGTGTATACGGCGGAGTCCATTGGGACAATATCCCATTGTCCCTTAGATAATCTTGAAACTCTTGACTTAAGTATTCACCACCTCGATCGGATCGAAGTATTTTAATACTTTTGCCAAGCTGTTTCTCTACTTCATTTCTGAACTCTTTGAATTTCTCAAAGGCTTCAGATTTGTGTTTCATCAAGAACACATACCCGAATCGTGAGTGATCATCGATGAAGGTGATGAAGTAGCTATAGCCTCCTTGTGAAAGAGTTGACATTGGTCCACATACATCGGTATGTATTAGACCAAGCAATTCTCCCACTGGATTACCTTTTCCGGGAAAGGGTAATTTGGTCATCTTGCCTTTTAAGCATGATTCGCATGTATCAAATGAACCGGGTTCAAATGATTCCAAAATTCCACATCGGTGTAATTCGGTCATGCGTTTCTTACTTATATGGCCAAGACGACAGTGCCACGTGTAGGAGTCTATTTGATTATCTATTCGAGCACGTTTGTTGCTTACTTCGATATTGAAAACGTCACTGGATAAATCTAACGTGTAGATGCCATTGCACAAAGTTCCATTCCCATAAAGAACGCCATTTAAAGTTATGTAACAACAATTGTTACTGAAAGTTAAATGATAACCTTTTCATTCAAACATGAAATAGATACAATGTTCTTTATTAATGAAGGAACAAAATAACAATTATCCAATTCTAAGACACGTCCAGTGGGAGCTTTAGCAAATATGTTCCGATGGCAATAGCAGCAATCCTTGCTCCATTTCCAACCCGCAAATTCGCTTCTCCCTTGACGAGCCTTCTTCTATTCCTTAGCCCCTGTATGTCATTACATATATGTGAGCTATACCCAGTATCAAGTACCCAGGTATCTGAGGAAATAGAGTGACATTCAATAACGAAGATACCTGAAGAGGATGGGGCATCGGATGCCTTCTTCTTCGGGACTCAAGATAAATCTTGCAGTTTCTTCGCCAGTGACCTCCTTGCCACAGTGATGGCAAGTTCCTTTTGGTTTCTTTTCAGTCTTTTTGGCCTTTTTCTTCTTTCCCTTATTCTGTTCTTTGGGCTTCCTCTTAGAACCTTTCTTTGAGGAACCAACTAACAGTATCGTCTTCTGATCCTGCTTTACAGAAGGCTCTACAGTCTTCAGCAGGTTGAGCAACTCAGGAAACTGGTCTGGAGTTGCATTTTCAGAAGGACGTTTGGGAAGTTGATCTTCAAGGACACAAGCAGGCTTTTCTGCCTTAAGGACTATCCTCAGGTTTCTAAGCCAGTCCATGAAGTTCGGCCCGGTCAGTTTATTGGTGTCCAAAATGGAACGCAAGTTTATGTAAGACATGATCGAGTGATTATCCTAGAAATACAAATTGAGATTATGTGAGAAGATTGATTAAAGAATGTATCAACATACATAAATTAAATCCTATTTATTTTACGAATTGAATCACCCTTATTATCAATTCGGGAGATCGTAGGAACATCTCCAAATAGGTTGATATCCAACCATAGGTAAGATCCACCATGGCTGTGGCCATCAAGTTTTTCTTAACTATGAAGGTAGGTAATTATACCGATTACACATCACATATATGTAACTATCACTTTATGCTATCAACTAATTGAATGTTTGCATAAATCATTAGGTTGTTAACTCATTAACAAGTATGTATCATTATACATAGCACCTAACTGCACCTCTCTTTACATCGACCTTGGCTGTGGCACAACAAATCGATGCTCCAAGCTTAAGGCTGACCCATTAATCAAGAAATAGTTTTAATATGGTTGGAGCTCATTCAACCGTTAGTCAGGCTTGGATGTGTCCAACAACCAAAACTAATGATTGACCTCTGACTCGAACTATATTATTCATAAACTAATCCCATGGTTTGAACATGTTGAGGTTCAAGTCGGGCATGGATGTGTCCATCAACCCAAGCGAGAAACAAAACTCCGATTCTAACCATATTAATGGAAGGTGTTGGCCTTAATATTTTGTAAGGGGTTTTGGTCTCATCTTTTCCTTTTAATGCACATTCATGACATATGTCATGACTAACGATTTCCTTAATAAAGTATGTATGTGACTCAAGTTATCAAGTCTCATTAATTGAATTAGGAACCGGATTTCCTAATTCTATTTCATACTATATTGAAGGATTTGTTTTGGGAAACAATTTCCTAAATTGTCATAATTAATTACGGAAATAATATGTTCAAGACTTTGATTTCTCTAAATCAAATCTTATTAAATTAAGAGACAAATCCCTTAATTCAACTACATATTATTTTCATGAAAATCTCATTTAAGAAAACTCTATAGGAAACCAATTTCTTAATTAATTTTGGAGACAACAATATGTAAGAGCATCACCTCTTAAAACATATTTTATTCATGGATTGATTAATTACAACAAATCGTTTTCTAAGGGTGGCTCCCCGAGGCTCAGATACCCAAAGAAAAGTAAAGTGTTGTAAATCCAATTGGACGGCTCCCCGAGGCTCAATTCAAATCAAACATGACAATTTTAATTAAAAATTGGGAAATTAAATTACAACATCTAACTTTAAATTGGACGGCTCCCCGAGGCTCAATCCAAAATAAAGAATTTTGTTGTCAATTTAAAAACCAATTCAAATTTAATTGTCAATTAACTGTCCATGAATTTGTCTAGACTTTCTTAAAAGAAAGTGCCCAAAATTGCGAGATTTCGAAAATAGGTTTTCAGAATAATTGTAAGTTTCTGGTACAAAGAAAACTTACATATTTTCAAAGTTGGAAAATTTCTAAAATAGAAAAATTTCCAAAATTGGAAAGTTTCCAAAGATGGGAAATTTTCACAATTATTATAAAAATTTAGAAACTAGAAAATTTCAAACGTTTGCGAAATTTCATGAGGATTTCCAAACTTTGAAATTCCTAATTCTAAAATTTATTATAATTTGAAAGTTTCCATAATTGGAAAAATTTTCCGAAATTGAGATCATGACAAAGTTTTCCACAAAACAATTATATGATTAAGTCGAACACTAACCGGCTCTGATACCACTGTTGGGACCGGGTGCATGTCGACAAGGATACGAGTTCGTAAAATTTAAAATTTTTACGTGCAGCGGAAGAGTTTGCATAAAATAATTTCCTAAATTATTTTAACTTCGTATCTAGCATGCAATCTTATGGTGTGTTGACATAATCATAAAATAAAACTTTGCGGAAAAGTAAACTATTTTACTAAGTACCTCTCGTAACTCGAAGTAAGGGACGAGATCCAACCGTAGCGTCCCTTGGAAGCTCCGCCTCTATTCGCGTCCACGCCGAGTTCTCTTCGGGATGACTTCACAAAGTCACGAGTTTTGTGCCGACGAGAACTACTAGATTCTCGGAAGGCACAATTAGAAGGACAAGAGAAAAATTAGGAAAACTAACCAACGAAGTAACGGAATCGAATTCCGAGAAGAGAGGAGTCGCTATCCGCTTCTTCTTCTTCGTGTTCGGGTTCTCCTTCTCCTTGAAAGCTCACGCCAACTCCCTTGGATGATGGTTGTGTGCGCCGGCCCTAATCCACAAGGATGGGGCGCCGGCCCTAATGTGAAGGAGAAGAAGATGAGGAGAGAAGAGAATAAAAGAGAGAGAAGGAGAGCTCTAATTAATCTCTTGATTAATTGATTGATCTAAAGGGCTAGCCTTTGGTTCCTTTATATAGTAGCAACTCTTTGCTAAGTCTCTCTCTAAACGGAATTAGTTATAAGAAATTTATCCTATAAATTTTCTTAACTAATTATTCCGTTTAAACCAAGTCTTTATTATAAACTAATTTATAATAAAACTTATTCTTTTCTCTCTTTAAATTATGAAATAAATTTTTATAAGAAATTTATAAACTTTCTTATTATGATAAAATCAATTCATAATTGATTTTATAAAATTAAAATAAACCAATTCATGGATTATTTTAACTTCCATAAAAAGAATAAATTTCTACAAATTTATTTATATAAATTTTCTTTATACAAATTTATTTATCCATAATTTATAAAATAAACCGCGCTAGATTTATTTTATTAATTAAACCAATTAAATTGGTTTAATCTCCTTTAATGGCCGGCCACCACAAGGAGGGTTAGCACCTCCTTTAGCCGGCCAAACCAACCCGAACCGGTCGCGAATTAAACTCATTTAATTCGCCCAAAAAGCCTTCAAAAGACTTAGCCATTTTTAGCTTCCATTGCGCCTCTGATTAACTCAGATTCGACTTGTTTCTCTTGATCGGAAAATCCAATTTTCAACTCGTTTTAAATCCCTCGGATTACTCGTATTGCGTGTGACTAAATAGGCTTTCGATTTATGTTGGCCGTCTATAATTAACCCATTAATTATAGATCGATCATGAGTGGCACCTAGTAGTACATCATGATCCCCAATTAATCGAAAGATCAACGGTTTGACCCCAGAAGAAATTATTCTGAAACCCTTCAGCAGCTCTAATGAATCGTGCCTCATTCCCTTCACCACCTTATACCCACTTGGTTCAGGACACGGTCTATGGTTTCAGTCCCCACTAGGCTGACTACGTCACACCTAGCCCAAGTAGTGTCTTCCTCGTCCTTTGGATTTCTAATTACTCTCATGTATTTAAGAGACTCGCACTCTTAACATGATATGCTCTGGCCAGAGGCTTTGAGTAACAATCCGACGATAGGCCTGGGTATACATCTCCTCGCAAGGAGTGGTGAATCCTTTGTAGGCTGTTCAAACATCTTCGGGCACTTCGGCTTATACCCGATCATCCTGGGTCCACACCTCCTTGGAGATGCTTGCTTAAGATGTCAAAGTATAAGTCTCCATGACCAAGATGACTTGAACACCGCAAGTCAAAGGAACATCGCACTTAAGCCGCAGTAAGATCTTCATTGACATATCTACATGTAGATTCCCATATGAAGTCTCACAGCTAGTCACTCCAATGAACTAGTTCCCTTAACTAGCATCCATGTTTATCTCCGGACATCCCAATGTCACCAGCCAGTGAGAATCAGCTGATTAGAGAATAACCCATGCTAGTCTCAACAGAATTGATAGTGTCCGTTTTTATCAATTCATCGACTAGGGATAATTTCAATACTTCACAATTGCACATTAGAAATAATCACTAGTTGTGATCTCATCACAAATTCTCTTATGCTGTGAGTTGTGTTGCGGACATTCAGTAGATGAGTTTAAGATCCCAATCAAATACACAAAACATGTATATTCAAATAGTGAATTATCATTTATTAAAATAAATGTTTACATCATAAGGCGATTGCCTTAGGACACTTCTCTCATATCACTAACAAAATGGTCCCAGATGGCTCAGATCTAGCCGCTTTTGAATCGGACGGCCCAGATTAATTCGAAGCTTGATAACTCGATCCGGGTCCACTTCCAACTCACGTTTGACCCAGTATGCCCTAGGTCCATGATCCTTTCATGCCTACAAAAATAGATCAAAAATTTAGTGACCAAATAATCCAAATATGTACAGATTTGCAATTAAGTCCAAAATAAAAGCAAGTCCTAGAACCTAGGGTAAATTCACAATTAAGCAAGTAAAATATGGGTCAAACTTGGATTTTAGCAACTAAAATAATCAACAAAATAGCACTTATCAGTTACCCCTACCCCATGTGTATAAATGGGGGAGAGACCTCTCCCTCTCATCTCCTGGTATCTGGACAACTCAAGGAGGGACATCTGTCTGCTATCACGCTCCGATTCACTAACCCATGAGTGCACGAGTGAAGCACCATAGAGCACACTACCCATACTCCGTCAACCACTAACCCATGAGTGGTCGTATGGGTAGGTCAGTATGACTGTCGACCTAGCTCACCCAAAAGGGGCCCCTGATCGACAGTGATGCACAGTGCACGATGATGCATAATACTGGTCAAACAACATCCACTATCTAGTCCACCTATATCAACATGATATGCAAGGTTCGTGGATAATGCACCATAACCTAAGTCCTAAAGGTATAGGTATCACAAGTCATTTGTGGCACAAACAACATCAACAAAATAAATATAAGAGTTATGTCACAATCTATTACGCTATTACTAAACAAGCATATCAAATATATATATATATATATATATATATATATATATATATATATATATATATATATATATATATTTGTGAAAAATCTAAAAGAAAAGTCAGAGATACTCGCCTCCGATGTTGTAGTCCGTAAGCCGAAAAATCCCCCGTCCAGACAATCCACAACAAAGTAGAAAAAGTCAATCAATTTCCTGCATATAGAAATATCAATTATTTAGCTAAATTTACACATGATATCTAGCTAAATACAATATCAAAACCAAGTCAATACCAATCCTACACAGAGTTAACCCCAGAACCAATTATAGTTCATTACATTAACAAGCTACAACTTAGTCCAACCGAACCCTTTTTAATAACCTGAGCTCCCATCATATTTCTACCCCAGAACGCATCCCCTCAAGACCAATTCTCAATTGAAGGTCACGGCAGTGATCACCCACGTACCACATAACTAAAAATCCAAGTAACATAACCGCTATGATCCACGACTTGATCCACAACTTGACCATCAGGGTGTCGCATGATGGAAACCCAAAACAGCATAACCAATTCGACTCCAACATCTCACTCTCACGGCAGAGGTTGACACAAAAAGGGAATCAAGCTTAAGAACAACAAAGTCCCAATCAAACAATTTCATAAACCATGTTCGATCCAAAGAACCAACAAGACCAATTCCAACAGAGATTAAAAAATGAAGATCTTCTCTTCCACCCCCGACTCTCAATCTGCCAAGAGTAGTCAAGACGACGAACCAAACGCGCCTACCTTAACCCACCGGTGAGGACCTCAATTAACTTGATCTGTCAATCCAGCTTCCAAGCTGCCACCAGATTAACAACACCAGGAGATTTCACGAGGTTAGGGCTAAATCAACAACCTCCCTAAACCGTAATCTCACCAAGGAAATAGTTAGCGCTTACCTCAAAGATGGGAGGACCAGTGCTTGGTGAGGACGAGGGAAGAAGAAGATAGGCAAAGATCTCGCTCCGGCGAGGTCAGGGAAGGCGCAGAACCTATTGCTCCGTGATCGCGATCAATCGCGCACCGTGAGGCTCGGCGAAGAACAGACGCCGGAGGAAGAAAAAAGAGAAGAAGGAGAAGCGAGTCTCGCTCTCCCCCGATCTCGCGATCCGCCGCAAGGATAAGAAGCGGTGATTCCCTGCGTTAGGGCACGCATGGTGAGGAAAAGGAAAGAAAGTAGAAATGGAAAGGAAGAATCTGTGGCCGGAAAAAGGAATGGGAATAAATAAAATGTTTTGGTCTTTTACAAAAACCCCCTGCCTTTCTAGTTATTCCCACAAGTGCCCCCAGAGCCTGAGTTATTTGCCTTTTAGCCCTTCAATTTTCCATATTCTAACATGTGCAAATCTGGAGCTTGGATTCAATGAACCAAGTTAACTCATGTGTGAGCACTACTTGCGCGCATTGAATGCCGGATCAATCGAGATAAAATTTGCCCAAGTGGAACAATCAATATTTTGCCATGTGAATCATTTTTTCTACTACTCAAGTGTGTGGTAACAAGAGCATTAATCAAAAGTTAATAACGAGTAACCTCTCGGATAGTAATAGCCAACCATTGATGGTTGGTGACTGTCATTTAACTTGGGTGTTGAATAGCCATTATTCGACCATTCAACGCAACAAGGGGTGAGTGCTCCTCGCTATATAAGGAGACAAGATCTTGAACAAAGAAAGACAAGCTAAAGCTATAGTAAATAAGAGAATCTCCATATGCAGGATCGAGAATCGTACTAGGGGGGGAGTGAATAGTATGTGTCGCTAACTCTCATATTTTTCAAAAACTTTCTTTTATCTTTTTAAAGATCAATAGCGGAAATAAATAAAACAAAGCACATGCCATTGCTGCTAGTCCAAGGTCTACTGTCTTTGATCGTTTTCGATGGAAAATTACCTATTGTTATCTTTCTAAAAGAGAAAGAGACTACTTCTTACAAAAAATAGGATCGATAACAAGTTTATCATCCTTAACGAATAAAGCACTAAAACCAAGTGCAATGTTATACCGACAATATGAAGATTTAAACTGGGAACAATTGTCGGAGCAACGTCTTGGCATATCATTGGCATTTCAGAGTGAGACAAACTTAGAGAAATTGAAAGAATTGATGTCTGAGTCTTGACACGCGGCATTCTTTTATAAAGACCGAATGGTCTACCAATCTACCTAATCAGCATATCGATCAGCGTAGAATCCAGATCCAGATCCTCAAGATCAATAAACTGATCCCTAGGATCAATCTAGTGATCTAGCCTTGGCCAATTCCATTGTGCCATGCCAGCTTATCGATGAGAGTCTTCTGCCATGTCAGCAACTTGGTTCTTAATTCTTATCCTTGACTAGTTCCACTTCCACATCAACCGATCAACTCTGATTTATTTGCCACGTCAACTAGTTAGCCTTTATCCTATGCCATCATCAATTCGAGAACCAATCGGTCCACACCAGATATCACATCAGCACACTGAAGGACTTGGCTGACACATATGCATTCGGTCTATCGATCCAACTTATCGATATACCGATCTTGCAAAACAAGGATTAGCATAGAAAAGACAGTAATATGAAATTTTAAGTTTTGATAGTCGTCTGACTGTCCGATCTTGACTTTAAATTTAAGTGAATCTGTCAGTCAAATCGACGCCTAAAGATGTCCCCTTAAAGAGGACTCGTCATACCCATTCTTCCTTTCGAAAGAACTACTGTCACGCCCCCAGAGGCACATGCTTGCTCGAAAATCGGGCAGCATCTCCCCTGTACGGAGGATAATATTAGGCAATTATACATAATCTCACCACCAATATAGCTCAGCCACAAGCGGCTAGCATCACAATAATAAATAAAACACATCCACGCAGTTTATATCGAAACAATATAATAATGCGTGGCTCAGCCACCTTAAACATAAAATGAAACTGCAATCCAAATGATAACTCAATAGTCTCTGATATCGACAAAACCGGTCCGAATACACGAAAACAAATAAAAGGCTAAACTCACCAAGTGCCGAAAACAAAATACCCGAACCAAAACGGAAACAACTCAACACTGGGAACTGGCAACTGGATCCTCTCCTGGCTCCAAGAAACGCAACTACTTGCTATCTGAAACAAAAAGGGAAAACAGGGGTGGTGAGTCCGGGCGGACTCTGCGGGTATATGAGTAGACAATTAGCATGGCATAAATAAGGAATACTGAGTAGAGAAGCAATAGGGTACAGTCCATAAGAAATATAAGATTTCCTACACAAGCATACATATATAAAACAACAAGGTATAAAATCCAAAACAACTGATATAAAACTGAATAACAGCTAAGCAGGTAAATACAACGCAATAACGATAAATCCAACATATACATACATGTCAACCAAGTGCAACAATCATAGCTCATATAAATGCAACAATCACAGGAAATATGCATAAACGAAATACATATGCACATGATGCAATGACATGTGTCACCCCTGACGGCGGTCAAGCCGTCAACACATCCCATCTGTGTGACCGAGTGGGTAGGGCTGTGACAACTGTACGTACTCTAACAACAAATACCACATAAGGCGTGGTTGAGTGGACAGGATGCTGGGGAGTCTACACTCCAACCCCGATACATAGGGGGAGCTATACAGCTGCAATATCCCTCTAAAAACAACGGTGAGGGTGAGCCACCAACAGCTCATCCCTCTAAAAACAACGGTGAGGGTGTCACTGTTTGGCATAACAGGACAGGTGCTCGCACTCTAATAACTACCACGATAATAAGTGGTTGAGTGAATCGAGCAACAATATGACTAACGACGGCTTAATCAAATATAAGTCTAACAGTCGTTAGTATGCAACGTGCAAGTATGGTGCATGCTATACGATGCACAAACAACCGGAGAAACAACGATGCAATAAAATCCAACGAGTAAAATATGCATCGATACAACCAACCGGAAATCGAAAACCAACGGTTATGCGCCTACACTACTAGGTAGGATATTTCTAATGTCAAATAAACCTATCTGTGTTTAATGGACTTCTAAGTACTCGCGTACAAGCGATACTTTACAGAACAGAAAATCAACAGAGGACTGCACAGAAACGAATTTGGAATACTCGAAGATCAACGAAGAGTAAGTCTCAACGGTGATGTTTAAATAACAAATGACAAAGAACAAGGTCAAGTAACCTATCAGACATAATAAGCCATGCTTTTAAGGTAAAGAAGACTACTCGAGTACAAAGGAGAAATACCAGGCTTTTAATCATAGAACGTAAAATATCTGAGAGAAACCTCCAGTCCAGAGAACCAAACCGCAATCAGAGTCCTTTATCGAGGGCAAAGTTTAGTTACTTTGCTAAATGATAACTAGCTAAATCTAGCTACAATCCTAATTAATGGTTAGATTTCCGACTACCCAACCAACATCTAATCTCAACAAAAATCAAACCTTCCAATATAGCTCTATGGTATGAGCATCACATACTAATAGAAACCACGCCATTTAACACTTAATCCAACAAAGTATCACACGACACCAAACATATCTTAATCAATTGAATCTATCTCTAAACAAATCCAATACATATATAACTTCACATCAACAACTAGATTCACAGACCTTCCCTATTATACTTGAATCGGAACAAGTTAAGGAGATAAGACCAGTATTGAAATCTGTATCCCAATACATCTTAACATCTAAACCAACCATTCCAAACAATCTGTTCAGAGATCTAAGACACAAAAACCCAATTTGATTAACGATTCCACCAGAAATACTACCTATGTATCTCAGATCTAATGCACCAAACAATCCTTACCTGTCGTCGGCACACACACAGACTTCTCGGCTCCGGAATCTGGCAAGATCAGTGGCCTATAGAAAACAAACGTCGCAGCCCTCCCTTGAACCCTAGATCGAGCTCTCGGCGTGAGCAGACAATCGCCACAAAGGATCGCCTCGAGGAGAGCCCAACACCGCCGGAGAAGGAGGAAGACGGAGAAGGTTAGGGCGCCCTCTTCGTGCGTGCCAGAGAAAACGAAACAAGACGAAGAGGAGGAGAAACGGCGGCGACGTCGAGCGAAACCGCTCGCGCGTGAGGAGAGGTCGGCGTCGATGCAGAGGAAGAAACGAATTGGGGGAAAACAGAAACTTTTAGGGCTTTTATAACTGTTTTGACATTTTTGCAAATAAACCCTCCAACTTTGGCTATTCGCAACTAAGCCCTTTATTTAAAAAAACATTTACCTTTTCAACCCTTTTAAAAATCCGGTATTTAATATTCTCCCCTACTAACAAAAATTTGGTCTCCAAATTTCACTAGCAAACCAAAACAAATACTAATCCACCACAACAGGTATCAACACCTCAACTATAATATAAATACGAAATAAAAACAAACTATACGCACCTCAAGTAAATAGATGAGGGTAGCAAGCTCTGATCGTATTCTCGAGCTCCCAAATAGCTTCTTCATCAGAGTGGTGTTGTCAACTAACTTTGACTAACCGAACTGTCCTGTTCCTCAACCGATACTTCTTGCGGTCTAGAATCCGCATAGCTACCTCCTCGTAGGTTGCATCTGGCTGGAGAGTGATTGACACCCCTGATAAAACATGAGTTAGATCTTGCGCTCTACCAACTGAGCTAGACTAGCAACTTTTGCTCCACTCCGCTCCAGAATCTAAAACGGTCCAATGTAGTGCGGAACTAGCTTACCTCGCCACCCAAACCTCTTCACACCTTATTGGGTAACCCTCGTAAAACTACATGATCACTCACCGAGAACTCTAAGGGTCTGTGTCTCTCATGGTCAACCTCAACTCTTATTGCGAGTCAAATGTGTTACCTACCATATTAGGAAATGTCCAACATTTCTCTAACAGTAGCTACTCAGTTACAAGTAGTGACCTACACGTAAATACTCTATAGCTCTTTAATATCTTAGAAAATTAATCAATCGACCTGTGGTGCCTTCTCTCTGGTGACAGTGTAAACCCGGTCTATCTCTGGAACTGATGGTGGCATCGTCTGAAGAGGCAGTGGCTGAATCATCTGAATTGCTGCTGGCTACATAGTCTGAGGTGTTGGAGCTCCCACCGTCTGCTGAGTCTGATAACTTGTAGCTTCGACCCTCTGCTGAGGCTAGTAAACTGAAGACTAATATGCTAGGCACAGCTGATCTACACATAACTACTAACTAAAATAAATCCTAATCATACCACCTACTTCGATAAATTTTAAGTAACAACGCGTTACTTTCTAATATAATCATCATAATTAGGTTAAACTCCTAATTCTAAATATGATTAATCAATAGCCCTGCAAGGGTGTGCTTGTCAATTCAATGCTACGGTTTGGCAGGACGATCTAATAGGTAGAAGTAGTTTCTCTGAATCAATCACAACAGAGAACTCTATCATGCACATACTGTAAGCTCTTAAATTAGGAGCTTGCTAAATCAATATTTAAACCTAATCGAATCCTTACGATCTTTATAATACTTGTAGTAAGGCAACCAGTATATCCCTCCTCTAGTAGTATAAGAAGATTGATAATAGAAAGGTCTTTGTACGGAGAATGAAGCATCACACTGTGGCCCAAAATATCAATGTGAAACTAAACTCAGCATAAATAATCCTATTAGCTAATAATACTCTTAACAAATCTTTCATCTATCATCTCCTTTCATTAATTACTAGAATGCCAATAGGATGGGAGTTCATTTTTTTTCTTTTTTTATGATCAAAATAATAGCCAGATGAGATCGACACATGATTGGTATTGGGCATCATGGATGAAACAAGCATTTTTCATCTGTGGTAGCCCGTATCTGTTTGGTGCTAGCTTGGGAGAGCAATTAATGCCCATAACTGGCAGTGGTTACTGAGAATTTAATCCTTGAGTCTAATGCGAAATGGGAATGATTTCCATTTAAAAATCTATAAACTAAAAGTGCATAGAACAGCTTACAAACATCCACCTTGGCTTAAGATATAAATGACAAGAAAGAAGTACTCCATGGAAGTTAATAGTCTAGATTAAGAAAATTTGTCGTAGATGTAATCAAAGTAATAGTTAGGAAAAAGAGAAGCTCAGTTCCTATTTCAACAAAAAAAATTGTTGAGACTATGAGTGTTCATATACTATGAAGAACAAGTGATATATGTGGTTATTCTACTAAGCAGGAAGAATACATTGGTACCATAGCATGATACTTCACGTTGCTACTAAAGAATATTGCATAGTTACTGCTACTTTTCCTCATCATCAGGATTGAAAACAGATTTTGTACTTTTGCTAACCGATAAATTAAAAGATCAATTGAGTTGAACATTTATCTCTATTCATGTTCCTAACAGATGAGATCAAGCATTCCCTACTTTGCTAGATCATTCAATTGTAAAATGCTCATGCAATTACCTAGTTAAGTGCATTCTAATTGCACAGTTTTCACATACTTTCTGAGGTGAAAAGTTAGGAACTTTAATAGATTATCACTGTAAATCCAATAAATCTCTACTTCTACAATTAAAACTTCTTTAATTTTCTAAAAGGAAAAATCCACCTTTCATTAGCAGTTTTATCATCAACAAGAATCTTTTTGTCTACACTTTTATGTTACTCAATATAGGTGTTTTTTTTAAGTAGCATGTATCAGTTTAAAGAGCGGACAGTGTCGTATGTTGATATCTTATTTAAGTTGTATAACATTGCTACCAAATATGTGTTATCCCATATATGATTTGCATCTTCAACTAGTTAATAGAGCCATGTGAATTAGGAAATCAAAAAAAAATGTTGGTGCATATTATCAGTTGCTATATAATGACAAAACTTTATTCTTTTACCAAATCTTGTTGTGTTTGAAAATTAATTGAATTGTAGTACCATAAATTCATCAGGTTTTTATCCATATTGGAGACCAGAAAATTATATATATAGCTAAGGATCTTTGCTTTCCATGTAATTCTTAGAGTGACAGATTAACTTCCATTTATATGTATGTATATGAAGTTTATCATATGGAAAGCTACTCAACTATTTAGTTGAAAAGGAAAAATGCATTCGCTTCTTACAATTTCTATGAACGAGCTTAAAAGTAGCTAAGGTTATTCACAAGCTGTTAGATGAGTTTCCTGATACAATCTTGTAAACATTTCATAAACATATGATAAGAATATTCACAACTAAAACCAAGTTTTTTTTCCAGAAGTTAAATGAGTTAACCCTTGAACTGTTATAGCATTATTTGCTTGTGATTGAGACTAAAAGTGAGCTTAACGAGATATATGGAACACCATAAATCATGAGTATATATATCAACGTAAGAATTATAAAATCTACTTTGCTAGGACCATGAGCTACATTGCTACGAGGAAATTAAACCAAGTTGAATGTGGCAGCAGAATCAGGTTTTCTCCTCATACATCAACACTTGCTATCACAAAGATTAGGGAATACATGGAGAACAGATCTCTAAATCAACTATTCCTGCACCACCATTGAAGTAGTTTTGTTCAATGGAATGAAAGAAGACCCGTAAGCAAAGAGATCCTACCTCATAAGTTGTAAACACATTTGAATCACAACCAGGACACTGAAATAATCACTATTGTCGGCTGTCCAAACCAAAGAATCAAGGAACTTAGAGCAACCTTGATGTAGAAATAGAGGAGAATAATGTTTTCAGGATTACCCCTTTTCATCTAGGTCGAATCCCCAACTAGATAGTGAATACCAAAGATAGTAAGATCACTAAAAACATACCTCTTGTAGTCTGGAGAAGATCCGTCACCGCCAAGTCCCAACACAACCATTTCCAGAAATTGACTCCGTAAAAATATACAAATCCGATAGACCTGGTAAAACAACTCCGTAAACCCACAGACAACAAAACATCGCAAAACTTGTGACCTATGGGTTATTGGCCCATCACTCGACAACATCCGAAAAATACCAAATTTGCACTAATAATGTGTTATAGTCAGAACTTCGAAAAATCCAAGATACAAAATCATACAAACATTGCAAAACCTGCAAAACTAACACTCTACTAATCCACCAAAAATAACTCCATAAAACCCACAGACACCAATTAACTTCGCAAAACCTCTATAAACTGATGCACCAAAACAACATCGTAAAAATCCACATATCCCAAAGAAACTCGCAAACTTGGCTCTGATACCAAAAATTGTCACGCCCCCAGAGGCACATGCTTGCTCGAAAATCGGGCAGCATCTCCCCTGTACGGTGGACAATATGGGGCAATTATACATAATCTCACCACCAATATAGCTCAGCCACAAGCGGCTGGCATCACAATAATAAATAAAACACATCCACGCAGTTTATATCGAAACAATATAATAATGGGTGGCTCAGCCACCTTAAACATAAAATGAAACTGCAATCCAAAAGATAACTCAATAGTCTCTGATATCGACAAAACCGGTCCGAATACACGAAAACAAATAAAAGGCTAAACTCACCAAGTGCCAAAAACAAAACACCCGAACCAAAACGGAAACAACTCAACACTGGGGACTGGCAACTGGATCCTCTCCTGGCTCCAAGAAACGCAACTACCTACTATCTGAAACAAAAAGGGAAAGCAGGGGTGGTGAGTCCGGGCGGACTCTGCGGGTATATGAGTAGACAATTAGCATGGCATAAATAAGGAATACTGAGTAGAGAAGCAATAGGGTACAGTCCATAAGAAATATAAGATTTCCTACACAAGCATACATATATAAAACAACAAGGTATAAAATCCAAAACAACTGATATAAAACTGAATAACAGCTAAGCAGGTAAATACAACGCAATAACGATAAATCCAATATATACATGCATGACAACCAAGTGCAGCAATCATAGCTCATATAAATGCAACAATCACAAGAAATATGCATAAACGAAATACGTATGCACATGATGCAATGACATGTGTCAACCTTGACGCCGGTCAAGCCGTCAACACATCCCATCTGTGTGACCGAGTGGGTAGGGTTGTGACAACTGTACGCACTCTAACAACAAATACCACATAAGGCGTGGTTGAGTGGACAGGATGCTGGGGAGTCTACACTCCAACCCCGATACATAGGGGGAGCTATACAGCTGCAATATCCCTCTAAAAACAACGGTGAGGGTGAGCCACCAACAGCTCATCCCTCTAAAAACAACGGTGAGGGTGCCACTGTTTGGCATAACAGGACAGGTGCTCGCACTCTAATAACTACCACGATAACAAGTGGTTGAGTGAATCGAGCAACAATATGACTAACGACGGCTTAACCAAATATAAGCCTAACAGTCGTTAGTATGCAACGTGCAAGTATGGTGCATGTTATACAATGCACAAACAACCGGAGAAACAACGATGCAATAAAATCCAACGAGTAAAATATGCATCGATACAACCAACCGGAAATCGAAAACCAACGGTTATGCGCCTACACTACTAGGTAGGATATTTCTAATGCCAAATAAACCTATCTGTGTTTAATGGACTTCTAAGTACTCGCGTACAAGCGGTACTTTACAGAACAGAAAATTAACAGAGGACTGTACAGAAACGAATTTGGAATACTCGAAGATCAACGAAGAGTAAGTCTCAACGGTGATGTTTAAATAACAAACGACAAATAACAAGGTCAAGCAACCTATCAGACATAATAAGCCATGCTTTTAAGGTAAAGAAGAATACTCGAGTACAAAGGAGAAATACCCGCCTTTTAATCGTAGAACGTAAAATATCTGAGAGAAACCTCCAGTCCAGAGAACCAAACTGCAATCAGAGTCCTGTATCGAGGGCAAAGTTTAGTTACTTTGCTAAATGATAACTAGCTAAATCTAGCTACAATCCTAATTAATGGTTAGATTTCCGACTACCCAACCAACATCTAATCTCAACAAAAATCAAACCTTCCAATATAGCTCTACGGTAAGAGCATCACATACTAATAGAAACTACGCCATTTAACACTTAATCCAACAAAGTATCACACGACACCAAACATATCTCAATCAATTGAATCTATCTCTAAACAAATCCAATACCTATATAACTTCACATCAACAACTAGATTCACAGACCTTCCCTATTATACTTGAATCGGAACAAGTTAAGGAGATAAGACCAGCATTGAAATATGTATCCCAATACATCTTAACATCTAAACCAACCATTCCAAACAATCTGTTCAGAGATCTAAGACACAAAAACCCAATTTGATTAACGATTCCACCAGAAATACTACCTATGTATTTCAGATCTAATGCACCAAACAATCCTTACCTGTCGTCGGCACACACACAGACTTCTCGGCTCCGGAATCTGGCAAGATCAGTGGCCTATAGAAAACAAACGTCGCAGCCCTCCCTTGAACCCTAGATCGAGCTCTCGGCGTGAGCAGACAATCGCCACAAAGGATCGCCTCGAGGAGAGCCCAACACGGCCGGAGAAGGAGGAAGACGGAGAAGGTTAGGGCGCCCTCTTCGTGCGTGCCAGAGAAAACGAAACAAGACGAAGAGGAGGAGAAACAGCGGCGACGTCGAGCGAAACCGCTCGCGCGTGAGGAGAGGTCGGCGTCGATGCAGAGGAAGAAACGAATTGGGGGAAAACAGAAACTTTTAGGGTGCGTTTGGTTCAAGTTATCGTATATGGCCTTGGTTATGTGATTACCAAGTAATCACATAACCAAGGTAATGGGGAATGAAAGATAACCTGAAGTTGTTTGGTTCAACTTAGGTAATCAAATAAAATCTTGTTTGTTTAGAGGTAATAGTCTATAACCTAATATAATATTTTACCATATTACCTTTTAGAATTTGTTTAGATAATTTTATTAAAATTTAAAATAAATTTTTTTATTTTTTCTATTTAATATATTAAAAATATAATTAAAATATAAAATAAAAAATATTTTAATTTAGTTGTTGGTCGCCGGTCGTCGACGGTGGTCGTCGGTCACTGGTTGCCGCCGACCGTCGTCGGTAGTCGGTCGTCGATCGCCGGTCGTCGCCGGCCGATCAACGGTCATCGCCGATCGCCGATCGTCGGCCGTCGCCGGTCGTCGATCGTCGACCGTCGCCGGCCGCCGGTTGTTGATCGCCAGCCGTCGTCGATCGCCGACCGTCGTCGGTCGCCGATCGTCGGCCGTCGCCGGTCGCCGACCGTCGCCGGTCGCCGGCCGTAGCCGGTCGTCGGTCGTCGGTTGTCGGCCGTCGCTGGTCGCCGACCACCGGCTGTGGTCGCCGGCCGCCGGCTGTGGTCGCCGGTCGCCGACCACCGGCTGTGGTCGCCGGCCGCCGGCTGTGGTCGCCGGTCGCCGGCGGTGGTCGCCGGTCGCCAGCGGCCGGCGACCAGCCGCCGGCGGCCGGCGGTGGTCGCCGGCCGCCGGCGGTGGTCGCCGGCCGCCGGCGGTGGTCGCCGGCCGCCGGCGGTGGTCGCCGGCCGCCGGCGGTGGTCGCCGGCCGCCGGCGGTGGTCGCCGGCCGCCGGCGGTGGACGCCGGCCGCCGGCCGCCGGCGGTGGTCGCCGGCCGCCGGCCGCCGGCGGTGGTCGCCGGCCGCCGGCGGTGGTCGTCGGTCGCCGACGGTGGTCGCCGGCGGTGGTCGCCGGTCGCCGGCGGTGGTCGCCGGTCGCCGACGGTGGTCGCCGGTCGCCGACGGTGGTCGCCGACGGTGGTCGCCGATCGCCGACGGTGGTCGCCGGTCGCCGGTCGCCGGCGGTGGTCGCCGGTCGCCGGCGGTGGTCGCCGGTCGCCGGCGGTGGTCGCCGGTCGCCCGCCGCCGGCGGTGGTCGCCGGCCGCCCGGCGGTGGTCGCCGGCCGCCCGGCGGTGGTCGCCGGCCGCCCGGCGGTGGTCGCCGGCCGCCCGGCGGTGGTCGCCAGCCGCCCGGCGGTGGTCGCCGGCCGCCGGCGGTGGCGACCGTCGTTGTCAATCATCGTTCGTGAATAACGCTTTCGAAAGTTAATAAATTGTAACGGTTATTTTCGTCTTAAATGTAAATATTGAACGATAATTTTGGAAAAAAAAGTTGCATAACCCCGGAATCAAGAAAAACCTTACTTTCCTAAGGTTTTCCGATTCCTGGTTGCATGACCCTTTTGCTGACGTGTCGGGCATCGATCATTACTTAGGAATCGCTCATTATCGAAACCAAACAAGGTTTTCATTGATAACCTTGGATGGATAACCAAGGTTATCAAGGATAACCCCTAACCAAACGCACCCTTAGGGCTTTTATAACTATTTTGATATTTTTGCAAATAAACCCTCCAACTTTGATTATTCGCAACTAAGTCCTTTATTTAAAAAAAATTACCTTTTCAACCCTTTTAAAAATTCGATATTTAACAACTACTCCACTCCATAAACTTACCTCAACTTCCTATTGGCCAAACCCGGGTCCTCTACACCCATTTGGGCTTTCTTCACTTAGTATTCGATCGTCCAACCCCCAAGACTTCCTGACTTTATCTCCAGTCCTCCCTAATCTAATCAAGCCCTTCCACTACAAGAAAAAAAGATGAAAAATAATGTTTTTTATGTGTTGCATATGTGGTTGAAAAAACATTATTACAAGTACTATTGTTAAAAGTCTACTCAAAGATAACGCTTAAAAACTGTTATCATTTTTTTTTGCAAAAGTACTACTTTTGCAACGCTTAAAAAATTGTTATCATTTTTTACAAAGACAATGTTTTTATAACGCTTAAAAAACATTATCATTTTTTGAAAAGACAATGTTTTTATAACACTTAAAAAGCATTATCTTTTTTTTTGCAAAAATAATGCTTTTGCAACACATAAAAAATATTATTTTTTCTATTTATAAAACTATTATCCAATATATTTACACCACGAATTACTTAATTAAACTCTTATAAAATATCAATTAAAATATTATAAAAGTATAATTGATCAATCTTTTTATTATTAAAGGAAAAATGTATCATACAATTTAAATAAAAAATATGTAAACATAATCCATAAACTTTGGATTCATTTTAAATCTATATAAAAGAAAAAAAAAACCCCACTTAGTAGACATACATATTAATTCTAACATATCATACTTCTTAAATCAAATCTTTTTTATTATATTATATCTTCTCGAAAAAAATATGAGTATCCTTCTTTGCAAAATACATACCCGACTTTAGTTTCTTTTCATATTTATCTGTTAGGAAGGAAATTATTGCACTATAATTAAGATGAAACATCTCACATAATCAATACATTAAATTATTATATTATAATTAAGATGAAACAACTCATATAATCAATAAATGAATAGATTTGACAAAGACAATAAGTTAAAATAGATGATGCATCTATGTACGGGAAACATCCATGATAATAGTTCTTTAACAATGAATTGCTCGAATAGATAATGGATGATTGCATCAGTGGTATGAGATTGCATTAATGAATTTAAAAGATGCACATCCTCTTGTAATTTTGCTATAATTTTTTATTTTATTTATATATAGAAATCACACACTCTATTTGAGATTGAAACTAGCACTAGAGAATCTTTATCACGCCCCCGGAGGAGTCGTTGGTCCGAAAAAAATCGGATAACATCTCCTCTATACGACGGACAATCTGAGACATTTATACATGACCTACACGACCCCACATATCTCGGCCAACACAGCCGAAAAATATATAGCAAAGAAAAACAAACAAGCAACATATATAGTCAAAGTTGTATAACCTCACGTTTACAATGAAAACTCAAAGCCAAAAGCCCTCTGGGCAATCAAACTCAACAACACGTAAAATCGTATCACGAACAAGTCCACGAAATGAATATGGATAGAAAATACAAACACTCACTAAGAGAGAAAAGTGTGCAGCGAATGAAAAGAAAATGAAAAAAAAGAAAGGGGTCGACTGTTGGGCTCTCCTAGCAACATCATCCTGAAACAGAAAAACAAGCAAATGGGGGTGAGTCTAGGTGAACTCTATGAGAAACAAACGGATACAATTTTTAAGGAATAACAAAATATGCAAAACTAAAATATTGAATGTATGATATATACCCTGCGGGGTAATAGGTCATATAAGCTTGTAGTCACGAGCAATACAAAGTCACCAAACCAAATGCAAAATACCTCCTGAATGTACATGTCATCAAAGTGTAGTAATTATAACTAAATCAAATGCAGCAAACACAATCAAATGCAATCTCATGCATCATATGCATATGATGCAGTGACATGTGTCACCCTTGACGCCAATTCAACTACCGTAACATGTCATATGTAAACGGCCGAGTGGGTAGGACTATGACAACTATACGCACTCCGCTGCCGCTGCTCCAGAGTGGCCAAGTGGACAGGATGCAGTCAGAGATAACACTCCTACCCTAAGTCATATGGGGAGCTCCACTCTCATCTTCTCATATCACACAACAGAGGGATCCCCGTCTACTACCACACTCCGATAACTACTAACCCATGAGTGACTAAGCGGAGTAGAACGGAGCAAAACTGGCCACACTCCGATAATCACTAACCCTTGGGTGATCGTGTGACCAAGTTCTCTATGACTGACGACCCGTCTCAACCACAAGGGAACTAAGGGTCGCCAGCTATACAATCATCTAAGGATGGTACATGACACTAACATATGCAACACCCACCTAATAGTTCTCCAAAGAACTATATGTCATATACAAGTCTGAATCATGAATCATGAACTACAAAATAAACCACTAGGTATATATGCAAAGTATAACTAGTGATCAACCAATGTTGGGCATAAGGTGGCATACCACTACACCTATGCATATATGTATATTCTACAGAGCAAGAATATCAAGTATCGAGACCGTATGAAAATAAACGGTGATCATCTCAAAGATTGAACAACAATATTAAGCAGAGATAACAAAAGACAAATAAAGGTATAAACTTATTGCTATACAAAATAAACCATGTATAGAATAATGACAGTATCTACAGAGATAAAGTCAAAGGTACCCTCCTCTAATGTAGGTGCTCGTAATGCAGAGAAACCCCCATCGAAATAATCCACAAGGAAATGATCAAGTCAATATCATGTATCATAGGCATAGTTTTAGCTATCACAACAAAAGATATTTAGCTAAAACATACTACAAGTCTAATGAAAATTCCTTCTAAGATAATGATCACTAATAAGTCTTAATTAGTAACCATTTCCTATTTAAACCAAACCATAATCCAGTTAACCCAAACCTAAACCAAAGTATGGTTCACGACGACCCTAACCATACAATTAGGCTAATTCTAAATCCAATTAGAATTAGCCTTAACTATTGATTAGTCAATCCCAATAATCAACATTAGGTTTAATTCATTACTTAATTTTAGCATT
>JAGFNQ010009423.1:0-98080 GCA_024364735.1 Boesenbergia rotunda
GGCTCGGCAAGGGAGCTGCTGGATCGGGCGCCGACCTGGGCTGGACTCGAGCTGGTAGATCAGGCGCGCCTCGGGCTGGGCCTGAGCAGCAGGAGTACTGGTGGAGGCGACCTCCCGAGGACGCTTCTTCTTCTTGGACACCCGGGAGGAGGACTGACCCGCGGCAGCAGTCGGCACCTCGACCTCGGCACGGGCTTCGGGGAGATCTGCCTCGATGCTCTGGGCTAATATCTCCAGCTCCGAGTCACTCTCCGTTCCGGCCGGTCGGGCGATGGATGGGGCCACGGTCACGGGGGCACGTTCCGACCCGCCAGTAATTCGGTTGCCCGAGTATTCATCGCCTCTTCTTCCAGGGCCAGCTCCTCGTCAAGGATGGAATCCATCAAAGCCTGGGCTGCAAACCGGAAAAAGTTTTAGTTAGCCTTAAAAGATCCTTAAGTGGAACGGGGAGCTTACCATATGTGCCGGGCAGCCCCGCTGGAATTTGACTCAGCCGGCAAATATAGAGCACGGCCTCGCTCAGTAGCTTCCCGACATGGAACCGACGTCCCCCGATCTTAGAGAAGGCCAGTTGGAAGCTGGGGTCAGCACGGTACTTCTTGGGGGCGACAGGGTGGACCGGTAGCTCTTCCAACCAAGCAGTCGGCCAAGACGCGGTCGGGGTAGTGCTTATGTAGAAAAATTGGGATTTCCACCCCTTATTAGAGGAGGGAACTTTATCTAGAAAGGCCGTGTTCACCCGGGCTTGGAAAAAGAAACAGCCTGGCTCTTGCATTTTGAGATAGTAGAATAGATGGAAGACCTGAGGAGTGAGGGGAACTCGGAAAGACTCGAAGACGATCACAGTGCCACACAGAATGCGAATCGAGTTCGGGGTTAGTTGAGAAAGAGGCACTTGGAAATACCTGCATATCGCCACGATAAAAGGGTGCAGGGGAAATCGCAGGCCGGCTAAGAAGTGATCCTTGAAGACGGTAAAGTAATTCAAGGGGGCTTGATTGGGTCGGCCGTCCCTAGAGGGGAGGATAAAAGGGTGATCCTCTGGAACGCGATATTCCAGGCGGAGGGTTTCTAAGGAACCTAGACTCAAGGTCGAACGGGTAGTGGTATACCATGGCCCGGGGACAGCAGAGGGGCCGGCCATGTGGTCGGACTCGGGAATTAACAAAAGAAATCTAGGCGGGGAGAAGAGTACCTAACGTCGGAGCTCGCTGTGAAACACTGATCGCCTAAAGCACTGTTGGCTGAGACTCGAGGAGGTCGGACGGCAAAGGTCGGACACAAGCGAAAGGAGAAGCGACAGCGGGGGTGAAAAAGGTTAATCCAGTGGGCCAAGCCTATTTATAGCACAGACAAAGCCAGGAAAACCGTCGGATGGAGAGGATGAAAGTGGCGGGCTTCGACCTCTACCGTCCGATCAGCGCAATTTCCCACGCATCGAAGCTTCTCGCGGAAGCCATGCGAAACCACACCAATGACGCCTCGATACCGGAAGCACCCATTCGGAAGCTGACACGTGGTCAGGCATTAATGAAGGGTCGGATGGGAGGTCAGGCGCTCAGAAGATTAACTCGGAAGGCGAGGGACACGTAGGAAGGCGAAAAGGAAGTCGGGCCGACCGGGCCGAGAGCCTAGTCAGTCGGACTTGACGCCTCCTTCGACTAGACTTGAAGGGGAGGCTTGTGATCCGGGCGAGCGGTTTTTTATCAGAATTAGGAGCCCGGTCAGAGATTACCTGGTTCAACCCGGTTCAAGGAGAGCAGAGGTCGGGGCAGGCAGAATCCCAGTTCGGGGTCAAACTCACCCAAGGTCGTCCGCCCGTGGTCCGAGACTCGAAGTCGGATACCCGGGGTCCGGAGCCCAGGTCCGAGCTCTCAAGGCCGAGCTCCCGAGGTCGAGCCCTCAAGGCTGAGCTCCCAAGGCCGAGCTCTCGAGGTCGAGCTCCCAAGGCCAAACCTTGGAGGTCGGGCACTCGAGGCCCTCTCGAGGTCGAGTCCCTGAGGTCGGGCACTCGAGGCCAACATCTCGAGGTCAAGTCCCTGAGATCGGGTACTCGAGGTCGAGCTCCCAAGGCCGAACCTTGGAGGTCGGGCACTCGAGGCCCTCTCGAGGTCGAGTCCCTAAGGTCGGGCACTCGAGGCCGACATCTCGAGGTCAAGTCCCTGAGGTCGGGCACTCGAGGCCAAGTCCCTGAGGTCGAGCACTCGAGGCCGACCTCTCGAGGTCGAGTCCCTGAGGTCGGGTACTCGAGGTCGAGCTCCCAAGGCCGAACCTTGGAGGTCGGGCACTCGAGGCCCACTCGAGGCCGACCTCTCGAGGTCGAGTCCCTGAGGTCGGGTACTCGAGGTCGAGCTCCCAAGGCCGAACCTTGGAGGTCGGGCACTCGAGGCCCTCTCGAGGTCGAGTCCCTGAGGTCGGGTACTCGAGGTCGAACTCCCAAGGTCGAACCTTGGAGGTCAGGCACCCGAGGGTGATCTCTCAAGGTCGAGTACTCATGTCACGTTTGTCGCAAGTCCCTGTTAGAACTCTTTATTAAAGACGTCATCAACACCTGGCATAGCCGTCTAACAGTAATTAAGGTCAGGGGGGACAGGATCACAGGCTGGCAGACTGCTGTGTCAGCCTCACTCCGCCGCCAAAACAGCCACTTACTTATCCTAATCCCTGGCTAATCCTTAATATGATGTGACGGTTCGCACGCGGGAAGACCTTCTCTCCTTCCTATATAAACCCCACATGTGCTACAGTAAGGAGATCGCTGCCATTTTGCAACCACTCCACTACATTGAGAGCTCTGTTTCGGTCCGACCTCCCAAGCTACAGCAGACCGGGTCGGTTCGGTGAGACCGAGTCATCTGAGGGAGAACCGATCTTCGCTTGTCGACAGGATCAATTGTTTTTATCATAAATTAAATTATGATAAAAACTTGGCATGATGGAATAATTCATAGAAAAATTTATATGATAAATTTCTTATGAAAATTTATTCCATAAAAAGGAGACTTGGCGATTGAGAGGCTACTATATAAAGGAACCAAGGCATAGCTTGGAGATTAATCTAAGAGATCTAGAAATAAGCCCTCTCTCTCTCTCCTTCTCTCCCTCTCCCTCATCAAGTGTCGCCGGCCCTAAAAGGAGGACCCCTTTGTTGCCGTGAGCTTCATCCTCCAAGTAGCTGCCGAAGAAGAAGAAGAAGCGGGCGCAACTCCTTCCTTCCTCCCGGAATCTTGATTCCGTTCTTCGTTTGGTGGTTAGTCTTCCCATCTCTCTCTTGGTATTATTGTCGTGCCTTTGGAGAATCTAGTAGTTCCTGTCGGCACGAAACTCGTGGTTTTGCGAAGTCATCCCGAAGAAAACTCAGCGTGGACGCGAATAGAGGCGGAGCTTCCGAGGGACGCTTACGGTTGGATCTTGTCCCTTTCTTCAAGTTACGCGAGGTAACAAGTATATTAGTTTACGTTTCTGCAAAATTTTAAATATATAATCATATCTACACAACATAAGGTTGCATGCTTAGATGTGTGGTTAAATAATTTGAGATATTATTTATGTTAAACCTTCCGCTGCACGTAATTAATTTTAAAATTACGAACCCACATTCATGTCAACATGCACCCGGTCCCAACAGTGGTATCAGAGCCGGTTAGTGTTCGACATAATCATATAATTGTTTTGTGAAAACTTTGTCATGATCTAAATTTTGGAAAATTTTTAAATTATGGAAACTTTCCAATTATGGTAAATTTTAGATTTAGGAATTTCAAAGTTTGGAAATCCCCATGAAATTTCGCAAACTTTTGAAATATCCCTGTTTCTGAAATTTTATGATAATTGTAAAAACTTTCCATTTTTGGAAACATTCCAATTTTGGAAATTTCCTATTTTGGAAATACGTAAGTTTTCTTTGTACCAGAAACTTACAATTATTCTGAAATTTTTTTATTTTTGGAAACTTTCCATTTATGAAAGCTCGCAATTTTGGGCACTTTCTTTCAAGAAAGTCTAGATAAACTATGGAATATTAATTGGCATTTAAATTCATAATTGGAAATTAAATTATTTACAAAATTCTTTATTTTGGATTGAGCCTCGGGGAGCCGTCCAAATTATATTATCAATAAATTCTTATTTTGGATTGAGCCTCCGGGAGCCGTCCAAATTAAGTTATTTATTGATATTAATTTTCCATAAATAAAATATGTGATCAAATCTTGGAAATTTTGAGGTGATTCTCAAACGATAATTTCCTTATTTGATTTATGAGGTGATGCTCTTACATATTATTGTCTCCAAAATTAATTAGGAAAATTGTTTCCTATAGAGTATATTTCCTTAAATAAGATTTTCATGAAAATAATATGTGGTTGAATTAAGGGAATCTGTCTCTTAATTTAATAAGATTTGATTTAGAGAAATCAAAGTCTTAAACATATTATTTCCGAAATTGATTATGACAATTTAGGAAATTGTTTCCCAAAACAATTCCTTGAATAAAGTGTGAAATTAGAATTAGGAAATCCGGTTCCTAATTCAATTAATGAGACTTGATAAATTAAGTCACATACATACTTTATTAAGGAAATCGTTAGAACATGACATAATTATATGTCATGAATGTGCTTAAAAGAAAAGAATGAGACCCAAAACCCCTAACAAAATATTAAGGCCAACACCTTCCATTAATATGGTTAGAACCGGAGTTTTGTTTCTCGTTTGGGTTGATGGACACATCCATGCCCGGCTTGAACCTCGACATGTTCAAACCATGGAATTAGTTTATGATTAATATAGTTGGAGTCAGAGGTCAATCCTTAGTTTTGGTTGTTGGACACATCCAAGCCTGACTAAACGGTTGAATGAGCTCCAACCATATTAAAACTATTTCTTGATTAATGGGTCAGCCTTAAGCTTGGAGCATCGATTTGTTGTGCCACAGCCAAGGTCGATGTAAAGAGAGGTGCAGTTGGGTGCTATGTATATTGTTGCATACTTGTTAATGAGTTAACAACCCAATGATTTATGCAAACATTCAATTAGTTGATAGCATAATGTGATAGTTACATATATGTAATATGTAATCGGTATAATTACCTACCTTCATAGCTAAGAATAACTTGATGGCCCCAGCCATGGTTGTTCTTATCTATGGATGGATATCAACCTATTTGGAGATGTTCCTACGATCTCCCGAATTGATAAAAAGGGTTATTCAATTCAAAAAATAAATAGGATTTAATGAATGTATATTGATGCATTCTTTATCATTCTCATCACATAACCTCAATTTGTATTTCTAGGATAATCACATGATCATGTCTTCTCTGAATTTGCGTTCCATTTTGGACACCAATAAGTTAACTAAGGACAAAAGGATTGAAAAAGCACCAAAAGGCACTTGCCATCATTGTGGCAAGGAGGGCCACTGGCGAAGAAACTGCAAGGTTTATCTTGAGTCCTTGAAGAAGAAGGCATCCGATGCTCCATCCTCTTCAGGCATCTTCGTTATTGAATGTCACTCTATTTCCTCGTACACCTGGGTACTTGATACTGGGTGTAGCTGACATATATGTAATGACATACAGGGGCTAAGGAATAGAAGAAGACTCGTCAAGGGAGAAGCGAATCTGCGAGTTAGAAATGGAGAAAAGATTGCTGCTGTTGCCATCGGAATATATTTGCTAAAGCTCCCTACTGGACTTGTCTTAGAGTTGGATAATTGTTATTTTGTTCCTTCGTTAATAAAGAACATTGTATCTATTTCATGCTTGAATGAAAAGGGTTATCATTTAACTTTTAGTAACAATTGTTGTTACATAACTTTAAATGGTGTTCTTTATGGGACCAGAACTTTGTGTAATGGTATCTACACGTTAGATTTATCCGGTGACATTTTCAATATCGAAGTTAGCAACAAACGTGCTCGAATAGATAATCAAATAGACTCTTATACATGACATTGTCGTCTTGGCTATATAAGTAAGAAACACATGACCAAATTACACCGATGTGGAATTCTGGAATCATTTGAACCCGGTTCATTTGATACATGCGAATTATGCTTAAAAGGCAAGATGGCCAAATTACCCTTTTCTGGAAAAGGTAATCCAGTGGGAGAATTGCTTGGTCTAATACATACTGATGTATGTGGACCAAAGTCAACTCTTACACAAGGAGGCTATAGCCACTTTATTACCTTTATCAATGATCACTAACGATTCGGGTATGTGTTCTTGATGAAAAACAAATCTGAAGCTTTTGAGAAATTCAAAGAGTTTAGAAATGAAGTAGAGAAACAGCTTGGCAAAAGTATTAAGATACTTCGATCTGATCAGGGTGGTGAATACTTAAGTCAAGAGTTTCAAGATTATCTTAGGGACAATGGGATATTGTCTCAATGGACTCCGCCGTATACACCACAGCATAATGGTGTATCTGAGAGGCGTAACCGAACCTTGATGGACATGGTTAGATCCATGATGAATCATGCAACTCTTCCAAAATCCTTTTGGGGCTATGCGCTCAAGACAGCTATTTACTTGCTAAACAGAGTCACGACCAAGGTAGTCTCTACTACTCCATATGAGACGTGGAATAGTAAGAAACCTCACTTAACTCACCTTAAGATATGGGGTTGTCCTGCTTATGTGAAGCGGACTATATCAGACAAATTGGATGCTAAGTCTGATAAATGTCTATTTATTGGATACCCTAAGGAAACAAAGGGTTACCAATTCTATCATCCCTTGGAACAAAAGGTGTTTGTTTCAAGGCATGCTGTATTTCTGGAAAAAGAATTTCTTTTACAAGAAAACAGTGGGAGTAGTATTGAACTTGAAGAAGTTCAAGAAAATCCAATAGACATTACAGAGACACCTAGTCTAAACCCACAACCAATAACTCATAATGATGAGCTATCAGTTGAACCTAAAACAACACCACTTCTTCGTAGATCTGATAGGACACGCAATATTCCAGAGAGATACGGATTTCTCGTAAGTGAATCGAACGACGTGTTACTCATTAGCGATGACGAACCTATCAGTTATGATGATGTTCTGAAAAGTTCAGAAAGGGACAAATGACTTGAAGCCATGAAGTCGGAAATGGATTCCATGTACGAAAATCAAGTATGGGACTTGGTTAACCCACCTGAAGGGATTAAGCCCGTAGGGTGCAAGTGGGTTTTCAAGAAGAAAACCGACATGGAAGGTAATGTTGTTACCTTTAAGGCTAGACTAGTGGCTAAAGGATATCGTCAGAAACAAGGAATTGATTATGACGAAACCTATTCGCCAGTAGCTATGCTTAAATCCATTCGGATGCTCCTGGCCATAGCAGCTCATTATGATTATGAGATATGACAAATGGATGTGAAAACAGCTTTCCTTAATGGAAACCTGCTTGAGGATGTATACATGATACAACCTAAAGGTTTCACATCGGTTGATAAAACCAAAATATGCAAGCTTCGACGATCCATATATGGACTGAAGCAAGCATCCAGGAGCTGGAACATCCGTTTTGATGAGACAATCAAAGAGTTTAATTTCTCACAAAATCCTGACGAACTTTGTGTGTACAAGAAGGTTAGTGGGAGTGCAGTCGTATTCCTAGTATTATATGTCGATGACATATTACTTATAGGAAACGATATATCAGTCTTACAGTCGGTTAAAATTTGGTTGTCCAAAACTTTCTCCATGAAAGACCTAGGAGAAGCAACCTATATCCTTGGGATTAGAATCTATAGAGATAGATCAAAACGGTTGCTTGGTCTTTCGCAATCTACATATATAGACCGAGTGCTAAAAAGGTTTAGCATGTCGGAATCCAAGAAAGGTTACCTTCCCATCAGGCATGGGATCAACCTTTCAAAGTCTATGTGTCCGCGCACAGAAGATGAGAGGATTTGCATGAATAAGATTCCTTATGCATCCGCAATAGGATCTATCATGTATGCTATGTTATGTACTAGGCCCGATGTATCGTATGCTCTGAGCGTCATAAGCAGATACCAGTCTGATCCAGGAATGGATCATTGGGCGGCTGTCAAGACAATCCTTAAGTACTTAAGAAGAACTAAGGACGTGTTCCTAATATATGGAGAAGGAGATATGATAATACGTGGGTATACAGATGCCAGTTTCCAGACAGATAAGGATGACTCCAAATCTCAGTCCGGATACGTATTTATTTTAAATGGAGGCACAATAAGTTGGAAGAGTTCCAAACAAGACACTGTAGCGGATTCTACCACGAAAGCGGAATATATTGCGGCTTCGGAAGCAGCAAAAGAAGCAGTCTGGATCAAGAAGTTTGTATCAGAACTTGGTGTGGTTCCAACCATTGATGAAGCAATACCGGTTTACTGCGACAACAATGGAGCTATTGCACAAGCAAAGGAACCAAGGTCTCATCAGCGATCCAAACATGTGCTTCACCGCTATCATCTGATCAGAGAGATTATAAGTAGGAATGATATACAAATTGAGAAAATTTCCACTGAAAGGAATTTAGCGGATCCTTTAACTAAGGCCTTGCCTCAATGTAAGTTTCAGGGTCATGTTAGAGCCTGTGGTATTGGATACCGAAGCGATTGGCATTAGGCTAAGTGGGAGTTTGTTAGTAATATGAGAGAAGTGTCCTAAGGCAATCGCCTTATGATTGTAATCATTTACTTTAATAAATGAATATTCACTATTTGAGTATACATGTTCGTGTATTTGATTGAGATCTTAAACTCATTTATTGAATGTCCGCAATACAATTCACAGCATGAGAGAATTTGTGATGAATTCACAACTAGTGATTATCTCTACATGTGCAATTGTGAAGTATTGAAATTATCCCTAGTCGATGAATTGATAAATACGGACACTATCAATTCTGTTGAGACTAGCATGGGTTATTCTCTAATCAGCTGATTCTCACTGGCTGGTGACATTGGGATGTCCGGAGATAAACATGAATGCTAGTTAAGGGAACTAGTTCATTGGAGTGACTGGTTGTAAAACTTCATATGGTAATCTACATATAGATATGTCAATGAAGTTCTTACTGCAGCTTAAGTGCGATGTTCCTTTGACTTGCGGTGTTCAAGTCATCTTGGTCATGAAGACTTATACTTTGACATCTTAAGCAAGCATCTCAAGGAGGTGTGGACCCAGGATGATTGGGTATAAGCCGAAGTGCCCGAAGATGTTTGAACAGCCTACAAAGGATTCACCACTCCTTGCGAGGAGATGTATACCCAAGGCCTATCGTCGGATTGTTACTCGAAGCCTCTGGCCAGAGCATCACATGTTCCGAGTATGAATCTCTCAGAAACATGAGAGTAATTAGAATCCGTTGGACGAGAAAGACATTACTTGGGCTAGGTGTGACGTAGTCAGCCTAGTGGGGACTGACACACATAGACCGTGTCCTAAACCAAGTGGGTATAAGATGGTGAAGGGAATGAGGCACGATTCATTATAGCTGCTGAAGGGTTTCAGAATTGTTTCTGTGGTCAACTGTTGATCTTTCGATTAATTGGGCATCATGATGTACTACTAGGTGCCACTCATGATCGTTCTATAATTGGTTAATTATAGACGGCCAACATAAATTGAAAGCCTATTTAGTCACACGCACTACGGTAATCCCAGGGATTTAAAACGAGTTGAAAATTGGATTTTCCAATCAAGAGAGATTAGGTTTGGTTGAGCCAAACGATAAGTCGAATCTGAATTTTTCAGAGACGCATCGGAAGCGTAAAATGGCTAAGTCTTTTGAAGACTTAATGATGAATTAAATGAGTTTAATTCATTGGGGCGTGGCCTGGATAAGCCAGCCAAAGAGGGTCCCCACCCTCTTTGCTTGGCCGGCCACAACAAAAGGGGAAAACTGAATTTTTGGTTCAAATTATAAAATAAACCGAGCGTGGTTTGTTTTATAAAATAATGGATAAAGAAATTTATATAAAGAATTTATATAAAGAGATTTATTTTTCATGGAAATTAAAATGAACCATGGATTGGTTTATTTTATTTTATAAAATCAATAATGGATTGATTTACCATGATAAAGAAATTTATTTAAAGAAATTTATATAAAGAAATTTCTTTCCATAAGAAAAGGGAGACATGGTTGTTTTTATCATAAATTAAATTATGATAAAAACTTGGCATGATGTAATAATTCATAGAAAAATTTATATGATAAATTTCTTATGAAAATTTATTCCATAAAAAGGAGACTTGGCGATTGAGAGGCTACTATATAAAGGAACCAAGGCAAGGCTTGGAGATTAATCTAAGAGATCAAGAAATAAGCCCTCTCTCTCTCTCCTTCTCTCCCTCTCCCTCCTCTAGTGCCGCCGGCCCTAAAAGGAGGACCCCTTTGTTGCCGTGAGCTTCATCCACCAAGTAGCTGCCGAAGAAGAAGAAGAAGCGGGCGCAACTCCTTCCTTCCTCACGGAATCTTGATTCCGTTCTTCGTTTGGTGGTTAGTCTTCCCATCTCTCTCTTGGTATTCTTGTCATGCCTTTGGAGAATCTAGTAGTTCTTGTCGACACGAAACTCGTGGCTTTACGAAGTCATCCCAAAGAAAACTCGACGTGGACGCGAATAGAGGCGGAGCTTCCGAGGGACGCTTACGGTTGGATCTCGTCCCTTTCTTCGAGTTACACGAGGTAACAAGTAAATTAGTTTATGTTTCTGCAAAATTTTAAATATATGATCATGTCTACACAACATAAGGTTACATGCTTAGATGTGTGGTTAAATAATTTGAGAAATTATTTATGCTAAACCTTCCGCTGCACGTAATTAATTTTAAAATTACGAACCCGCATCCATGTCAACATGCACCCGGTCCCAATAAGTCTGTATGTTGATTTCTAAAGGGTTTTTCAGAAATAAAGTGAGTTCTTTTTGACACTAGGGGTAGGATTGCTTGGGGTAATCTTTTTGATGGTGTCAAAGGGGAAGAAGAACTTGTGTGTTAAGTTAGGTTTAACTTGACATGGGAAACTTGTGATGTTAAGCTGGGGAGAACTTAACTTGGTGTTATGGTGTTAAGTTGGGTAGAACTTAACTTGGTGTTGGTTGTAAGAATTGAAAATTAGGAGAGGGCATAGGTTAAGGGGGAGGTTGCCTCTTGTTTGCTATGCTTTAATTTTCAATTGCTATTGCTATTGTTGCTGTTGTTTACCTAACTTAAGCATATTGCCCCACACATCAAAAAGGGGGAGATTGTTGGGGCAATCAGCCCAAGTATGATCTAGAGGATTATGATTTTGATGTGTGTGGTCAATATGATTAAGTTAGGGTTTGTTGTTGGACTAATATGTGTATGTGAGTGTGAAGGTGTGCAGGTACACATAGACTTGGTTGGATGTCTTCAGGTGAAGGGTGGCATGGAGGTAAATGGGAGGCTTGTGTGCGCATTCGAGGGACCATGGGTAGAGGCGATGAGCTGAGGGACGCGGACTTCGAGGCATGCGTGAAGGATGGCATGGAGGCAAGCTGGAGGCTTGTGTGTGCATCCGAGGGATAGGAGCCAAAGATGAAGAGGGCGTGAAGGCAACAGATCGAGACTGCGGATTGAAGAGTCAACCAAGTTGTGAGGGTCCGAGTATGAGTGTTTGTACTCAGGAACTAAGCCAGGAGGGTTTGAGTGCGGAGAGAAATGTACTCAGGAAGGGAACCCTAGGCTTAGAAGGGGACCAGTCGACTGCTCCAGGAGCAGTCGACTGGTAATGTCTGGTGATTCGAACGTTGGCTGTAACGGTCGAATCTGAGTGGGACCAGTTGACTGTAGCGGCCATTTAGTACTCGAGCTCTATTTAAAGGAGCTCGTTTGAGGCTACTGTTTCTTGGCAAAATCTGTTTGGATAGAGTGGATTAGCAGCCTTTGTTGGTCAGATAGTGTCCAGAGGTTGTGGAGAGGTTTCTCCACCCACAAGGAGCTACGAGATATAGCCAGAGGTTCTCCGGGGAATCAACCACCGACGGATTAGGGATCGCCCACCTTACGAGCAGTCGTGGAGTAGGAGCTTTATCTCCGAACCACGTAAATAGGTGTGTTCCTTGTTGTTAGTTTTGTTTTTAGTTATTGTTTCCGCTTGCGCACTTACAATTGTAGGAAGAAACTCGAAAGTTGCTATTCACCCCCCCTCCCCTCTAGCAAGACATACATGATCTAACACAATTTTGGGCAGAAGCGGTAAATACAGCATGTTACATTCAAAACAGGGTATTAATTAATAAAAGACACAATAAGACACCCTATGAACTCTATTACCATAGATTACCTAATTTACACTATTTAAGGGGTTTTGGGTGCAAAGTCCACATCTTGAACACTAAGGACTACCTAGGTAAGTTCTAATCAAAGTCAACCCTAGGGACCTTCCTAGGATATTCGACAACTAGTAGAGCTTATAGGGTTTATAATAACCAAACTCACAAAATTGAGGAAACTACCAATTTAATCTTTGACAAAGAAAAATCAATAAAAAATTAAAACCTAATCAAATCAAATGCTAATCAAGAAGATAGTGAACCATCGATTGAATCACTGAGTGAACCATTAAATGAACTATCAATTGAACCAACTACTGAGGTATCAACTGAACCAATAACTGAACCAACCTAAGTAGTTGAACAAAACATTGATCCAAACCATCCAGCCGGACCTGAGGCTGAACCTAGATCTAGAAGAGTAAAGAAACCAGACTCAATCATCCATCTGATCAAATCATGGGTGATCCAACCTTTAGGAGTCAGAACTAGGTCTTTTTATAAAAATCTTAGTCAGATCGCACTTATTTCAAAAATTGAACCTAAGACTATAGAAGAAGCCCTACCTGAACTAGATTGGATCATAGCAATGCAAGAGGAGCTAGCCCAATTTGAAAGAAATCAAGTCTGGGAATTAGTATCTAAACCTGAGGGGAAATCAGTTATAGATACTAAGTGGGTATTTAGAAACAAATTGAATGATCAAGGGGAAATTGTGAGAAACAAAGTCCACTTAGTAGCAAAAGGGTTTAGTCAAGTCGAAGGGTTAGATTATGATGAAAACAATGCCCCTATAGCCAAACTTGAATCAATTAGGATGCTACTAGCTTTTGCATCCCATAGAGAGTTTAAATTATACCAAATAAATGTCAAGTATGCCTTTCTTAATGGGTTTATCAAAGAAGAAGTATATGTAGGTCAGCCCCCAGGATTTGAGGACTTAGACAAACCTGAACATGTATTCAAACTTAGGAAAGCCCTTTATGGTTGAAACAAGCACCTAGGGCATGGTATAAACGATTATCAACTTATTTATTTCTAAGGAATTTAACCAAGGTCAAATTGACTCCACGTTATTTGTTAAAACCTTTGAAAAAGATATATTTATTGCACAAATATACATTGATAATATAATATTTGTATCTACTAATTCTAATTTTCTAAAAGAATTTGTCAAAATCATGGAGAGTGAATTTGAAATGAGCTTAGTAGGTGAGCTCAAATTTTTCTTTGGGCTACAAATTAAACAAACTAGGGATGGTAATTATGTCTATCAATCCAAATATGCTAAAGAATTAATAAAGAAATTCAAAATGGACAATTCTAAAAGTTTAAATACTCCTATGGCTATTAATGTCAAAATAGATAATGACCCTGAGAGTAAACCTGTTGACCTGAAATTATACCGAAGTATGATTGGTAGCTTATGTTAGTAATATGAGAGAAGTGTCCTAAGGCAATCGCCTTATGATTGTAATCATTTACTTTAATAAATGAATATTCACTATTTGAGTATACATGTTCGTGTATTTGATTGAGATCTTAAACTCATTTACTGAATGTCCGCAATACAATTCACAGCATGAGAGAATTTGTGATGAATTCACAACTAGTGATTATCTCTACATGTGCAATTGTGAAGTATTGAAATTATCCCTAGTCGATGAATTGATAAATACGGACACTATCAATTCTGTTGAGACTAGCATGGGTTATTCTCTAATCAGCTGATTCTCACTGGTTGGTGACATTGGGATGTCTGGAGATAAACATGAATGCTAGTTAAGAGAACTAGTTCATTGGAGTGACTGGTTGTAAAACTTCATATGGTAATCTACATATAGATATGTCAATGAAGTTCTTACTGCAGCTTAAGTGCGATGTTCCTTTGACTTGCGGTGTTCAAGTCATCTTGGTCATGAAGACTTATAATTTGACATCTTAAGCAAGCATCTCCAAGGAGGTGTGGACCCAGGATGATTGGGTATAAGCCGAAGTGCCCGAAGATGTTTGAACAGCCTACAAAGGATTCACCAATCCTTACGAGGAGATGTATACCCAAGGCCTATCGTCGGATTGTTACTCGAAGCCTCTGGCTAGAGCATCACATGTTCCGAGTATTAATCTCTCAGAAACATGAGAGTAATTAGAATCCGTTGGACGAGAAAGACATTACTTGGGCTAGGTGTGACGTAGTTAGCCTAGTGGGGACTAACACACATTGACCGTGTCCTGAACCAAGTGGGTATAAGATGGTGAAGGGAATGAGGCACGATTCATTAAAGCTGCTGAAGGGTTTCAGAATTATTTCTGAGGTCAACCGTTGATCTTTCGATTAATTGGGGATCATGATGTACTACTAGGTGCCACTCATGATCGTTCTATAATTGGTTGATTATAGACGGCCAACATAAATCGAAAGCCTATTTAGTCACACGCACTACAAGTGATCCGAGGGATTTAAAACGAGTTGAAAATTGGATTTTTCGATCAAGAGGGATAAGTCGAATTTGAATTTTTCAGAGACGCATCGGAAGCATAAAATAGCTAAGTCTTTTGAAGACTTATTGGACGAATTGAATGAGTTTAATTCGTATGGTTTTAGCTTGAGTTTGGCCGGCCAAAGAGGGTCCCCACCCTCTTTGTTTGGCCGGCCACAACAAAAGGGGAAAACCGAATTTTTGGTTCAAATTATAAAATAAATCGAGCGTGGTTAGTTTTATAAAATTATGGATAATGAAATTTATATAAAGGAATTTATATAAAGAGATTTATTTTTCATGGAAATTAAAATGAACCATGGATTAGTTTATTTTATTTTATAAAATCAATAATGGATTGATTTACCATGATAAAGAAATTTATATAAAGAAATTTATATAAAGAAATTTCATTCCATAAGAAAAGGGAGACATGGTTGTTTTTATCATAAATTAAATTATGATAAAAACTTGGCATGATGGAATAATTCATAGAAGAATTTATATGATAAATTTCTTAAGAAAATTTATTCTATAAAAAGGAGACTTGGCGATTGAGAGGCTACTACATAAAGGAACCAAGGCAAGGCTTGGAGATTAATCTAAGAGATCTAAAAATAAGCCCTCTCTCTCTCTCCTTCTCTCCCTCTCCCTCCTCTAGCTCCTCTAGTGTCGTCGGCCCTAAAAGGAGGACCCCTTTGTTTCCGTGAGCTTCATCCACCAAGTAGCTGCCGAAGAAGAAGAAGAAGCGGGCGCAACTCCTTCCTTCCTCCCGGAATCTTGATTCCGTTCTTCGTTTGGTGGTTAGTCTTCCCATCTCTCTCTTGGTATTCTTGTCGTGCCTTTGGAGAATCTAGTAGTTCTTATCGGCACGAAACTCGTGGCTTTGCGAAGTCATCCCGAAGAAAACTCGGCGTGGACGCGAATTGAGGCGGAGCTTCCGAGGGACGCTTACAGTTGGATCTCGTCCCTTTCTTCGAGTTACGCGAGGTAACAAGTAAATTAGTTTACGTTTCTGCAAAATTTTAAATATATGATCATGTCTACACAACATAAGGTTGCATGCTTAGATGTGTGGTTAAATAATGTGAGAAATTATTTATGCTAAACCTTCCGCTGCACATAATTAATTTTAAAATTACGAACCCGCATCCATGTCAACATGCACCCGGTCCCAATAGCTTATTGTACATAACTGCTAGTAGACCTGACATCTTATTCGCTGTAGGAATGTGTTCTAAATACCAAACCTGTGCTAAGGAATCTCACTTAGCAGCCCTAAAAAGACTTTTAAGGTACATTAAGGGTACCCTAAATGTAGGTATTTGGTATCCTAGAACTTTCACTTTTGAATTATCAGAATATTCTGATTCTGACTATGCCGGTTGAAAATTAGATAGAAAGAGTACAAGTGGAAGTTGCCAATTATTAGGACATAGTCTAGTCAGCTGGTGTAGTAGAAAGCAACACTGCGTAGCATTGTCCACAACCGAAGCAGAATATGTTGCCCTAGGAGGGTGTGTGACACAACTTTTATGGATGATGCACACACTTAAGATTTCCAGCTAGACTACACCCAAACCTAGGTTTTTATTGACAACATTAGTTCAATCAATTTAACTAAGAATCCAATTCAACACTCTCAAACTAAACATATTGAAGCCAAACATCGTTTTGTAAGGGATCATGTAGCCAGGGGCGAAATAGTACTTATGCATGTGGACTCAAAATCCTATTTAGCTGACATTTTTACCAAACCCTTACCTGAATCTGAGTTTAGCTTACTAAGAAAGTAGTTAGGGATGTGCTTAGTAGAAAAGGATTGTTGTACATTTAAAAAAAATCTTTTCTATTTTCTCATTTTTTTTGAAAATTAGCATTTAATTTACCAAGTTATTGAAATTTAAAATAATTTTTCTGACTTTGTTTTTTTTTCAAAAACCTACCCCCTTCAAATCTAGGGTTTTTGCACAAATGGGCCTAGCTTAGGCTTTAACCCTAGAACTGCATGCACCTATAGATCTAGAAGCCACCATCTCACAAGCACCTTAGGGTACTTTGATTGATAACCTAGACTGGGTTGAGATGCTTAGGTTTATGCCTTGATTCAAGATGGTTTAAGTCAGTGCATCTGCAGTAATTGGGGTGATAAATACAAATGGAACAACAATCAGGTTAAGTGTTCAAGCTTAGCAAATCTAACTTGATCAAATCACTTAACTTGACTAACCCTAGTGAAAACTAGTATTTTATAACAGTTAGTAAGTAGCTAACTAGGTTAGACAAGACCCGAACAAGTTCAGATTAATTGGTTTGGTTTTTTTTCTTGCTTGAATTCACTTGAGTTGGTTCAATATGAACTTACAATTTCTTTTAACTAGCTCTAATTCGATATTGACTTGTAATGGTTGTTATCTATTTTTTGATATATGACAAAGGGGGAGAGAGAGTAAAATTTTTTTACAAATTTTCAAATGGTTCATTTTCAAAATTTTTTCTCTCTTACAAAAAGTAAAGAAGAATTTCTAAGTGCTTTCAAAAACGTCTAAGTGCTTTCAAGAATTTCTAAGTGCCTTAAAAAAACGTCTAAGTGCTTTCAAAAATGTATAAGAGCTTTCAAAAATTTCTAAGAGCATTCAAAAATTTCAAAATGTCAAGAATTTCTAAGTGCTTTAAAAAATCTCTAAGCGCTTTCAAAAAATTTCTAAGTGCATTTTTTTTAAGTAAAAATTGATTCTTAGGAAACAAAATTTGCCTGAGCAACATTTTTAAAACTTTTTTGGCAAAGTATTTCTAAGTGAAAATTTTTCTTAGTGAACAAATTTTTTTGAGCAAAAACTTTTTCTCTCTAAGCAAAATCTCTTAGGTATTTTTCCAAGTAAAAATGATTTACAAATGCACAAAATGTTTTAAGCAAAATTTCTTCTAAGTGTGGAAAAAGCTTTTCTTAGTAAACAAATATTTTTCCAAAAATTCTTTCTCAAGTGAAATCTTTTTTTAGCTGAGAATTTTTTTTTTTTTTGCAAAAATTGGTTTAAAGTGAAATTTTCCCAGAGCCTTTTTGAAGTAAATGTTTTTCTTAATTTGGGCTTGCAAAACGTTTCAAAAATAAAAATTGTCTAAGTATAAAAGGTTTTTGTGCAAATGCTTTGCTTTGTTTTCAAAACACTTAGACAAAATCAAATGCTTTGCTCTGTTTATAAAACACTTAGTCAAAATTTAAAACATTTAGAAGTTTTTCAAAACTGCATATCATTGAGAATTTCAGGGGGAGAACTTTTTCAGGGGAAGCTTAAAATTTTTTAGTATCTCTTAAAGATTAACATTTTTGTCAAATGTGCTTTAATTTTTTTTTTTAACTTAACGTTTTGAACCGTGTTGCCTTAAATCAAAAAGGGAGAGATTGTTGGTGCCGGAAGCACCAAAGTCAAACCTATGTTTTGATAATGGCAAAGGGTTCAGAAGTTAAGGTTTTGTTGTGATCTGACAATGCAAAACAAGTGTGTAGGAAAAGTCCTAAGTACACTAGGCACCTAAGTCCTAACAAAAGGTTGGGCACTAAGTCTTGGCCGCGAGCTGGGCACCTAAGTCCTGACATAGGGTTGGGCAATAAGTCCTGGTCGTGGACTGGGCACCGAAGACCTGGTGAGTGAAGCTGGGCAATAAGTCCTGGTCGCAGACTGGGCATTTCTCAACTTACCGGGCCTATCGATTTAGCAGAATAAATCTCGTCCATTGGTAAATCAAAGAAATACATATTAACTATACGCTGGTTTACCGGGCAAACCAATTACTCCCTGTGGGTTATATGGATTCAGATTTCCAATCAGATAGGGACAAAAATAAGTATTCCTCGGGGTTTTGTGTTTGCTTTAGGAGGTGGAACCATAGTTTGGAGGAGTATCGCGCAGCAGTTGCGTGGCGGACTCCACTATGGAAGCTGAGTATAAGGCAGCCAAGAAAGCTATATGGTTCAGGAACCTCAAGATGAACTTAGATGTGATTCCTGGTTTGCCCAGAGCTATCACAACTAGTTGTGATAACAAAGGTACAGTTGTAAACTCGAAGGAACCACAAGCCCGTAAGGCGAGTAAACACATAGAGCGCAAGTACCAACCAAGCGAGGAAAAGTTGCTGTAGCCTAGATAACATCAGAGGACAACCTAGGAGATCATTTCACTGAGGCCATGATAGCGAAAGCTTTTAGGCATGTGGAGGATAAGGGAGTCAGATGTATGACATTATGAGGACAACAGTCTTTTAGTATAAGTGGGAGATTGTTAGGATGTATACTAAAAGCCTTGCTTTTTGTATAGACATCTACATTTTGAAAGAGAATCACAAAATCACTGATGCATATTTATATTAATATATACATAATTGTCTGATACTATGCATATTAGATAACATGGTGTGTGGTGACACAAAGAAGATCTTGTTATCAGTCCCTTGCAGAGTATAAGTAGAGGCACTAACCGAGATGGAGTTAGACAAATCATCTGGATGGTTATAGTGTAATTTGCTGTGGTTTATCTTGAACATAGAATTACACTAGTGCACTTTGTGTGTATTGAGCAGGACCAAAATAGAGGTCATCCAATTTATACTGACTTTATAATTGGATCGAACCTCGGTTTATTACGGAGTACATGCTCTGAATCCCGATACAATAACGGGCACATGTACTTAATAGTTATTTCTTTGATTTACCAATGGGCGAGATTTATTCTGTTAAATTGATAGGCCCGGTAAGTTGGGATATAATATTACTTACATGGTGTGTCGTTGATTATAGACGGAATCCGTGTCCTGGTGAGTCGGGATGATGATGCCCCCTTGATGAGCTCAAAAGTTTTATCATGTTAAATCTTACAAGTGGACTTGGTCCAACATGATGATAAGGATGAGTGGTACTAATCAAGAAGTTAGATGTCGATTAATTAAAATTGTTAGTAATTTAAATTAATTGATGGGTAAGCGATATCTTAAACACGGAGAGAAATTGTACTCATAATAGGTGGAGCCCATATGTAAATATGGGGGTTGGTGAGGTGATTCAATGAAGGGTCATTAGTGGAATGGTTCTTCATTAATGGATCAGGTTTGGATCCATTAGCAGGTGAAGACCCAACTCCCCCTCATGGTCCCTATTGAATCCCTATAAATACCCCATGGGATCATGAAACAAAGGCTAATTAATCCAATTAATCACAAACCCTAAACCACTCTTCTACTTTCCTCTCTCTCCCTTCTCTCTCCTAGGGCACCGGCGGGTGGAAGAAGGCCTTCTTCTTCCTCTTCTCTTCTCCTCCTCTCTTCCTTCATGTTGCCGGCAATCACTAGACAAAAGATGAGTCTTCCTCTAGCTTTTGTGGTGTGCGACGAGAAGAGAGGAGAAAGGGATTGTCGACGCAAGGTGGAGGTTGGCGCCGACGGTGGAGGTGGAGAAAGCTTTTGGTTTTCATCCACTTCTCTTCTTCTTTCCCTTCTTTATTATTGTGGGTATTCACTAGACAAGGAGAAGCGGCTTCCTCCTTTGTGGCGTGCGGAAGCAAAGGCGTTGAAGGGGTGGCCGACCGGCGGGTGGAGCTTTCTCTTGTGGTGTTTGTCGCCGGAAGAAAAGAGGGTGGTGGCTTCATTTCTTCCTTGCGTGCTTGGTGCCATGAGATAGGAAGATGAAGGAGAGGTTGGTTAGGGTGGTTGTGAGGGAGAAGAGCACTTCTTCCCTTCTCCTTCATCTTCTACTTCTTGGAGGAGCCGGTATAAATCCTAGCTTCTAGGTTTGTTTGGCGAATTGAAGAAGAGGAATAAGGAGGATTGATTCGTGGCCCTTGGTGGCTCCGGGTCTTGGTAGATAGTCACCCACACGACATCCAAGAGGGGGAGGGGTCATACAATAGATGATCGCGAGTTAATGGGAAGGTATAACCTCTTCCTTGACTCTTTGAATTCTATCATTTTATGTGAGTTTGATGATTAATCTTGTTATTAATTATTTGATAATTAATTGTCATGATTAATTATCTTGGACCCCGATAATAAACACAAAAGCCGGTGATTCGCTCATCGTCTTTTCCGTGACCAATTGGTTAGGCGAGTTACAATGCTTAACTATTTAGTTTGGTTATGTTGTAACTCGAATCAATTGGTACGATGACGAGATGGTCATTTAGGAGATAGGTCTCCATTCGAATTACATTTTTTAATCCGTGGACATGGAGAGGTCTCTCATGGATGACCGGGTATTCGTTTAGGAAACCTGCCAAGCTATCCAACAGAGATGGTCGTTTGGGAAATAGGTCTCCATTCGGATTAACATTTTAATCCGTGGACATGAAGAGGTTTCCCATGCGTGACTTGGAATCCCCCTTGGTGGAATCCAAGAATTGGTATCAGAGCCAATGGTTTCCGATTTTGTGTGTTTTGGATTCGGTTATATTTTTACACTTTATCATGTATTTTATTTTGACAGACAATAGTAGGATGTACGTAGGCTAACTCTTTGGTTGCAGGAACGAGATCCGACTATTATGGCTAAAGATGTGTGTATGTGATTGGTTGTGCATGTATGTAATATTATTTGAATCCTCGGGGTTGACAAGGCTAAATTTGGTATTTGATTTTTGTAATTAAATACGGCACATGTTTAGCCACGCTTTTTGATTTACTTTCGATCTAGACTTATTGTACACTCCTTCATGGGTATAGGATTGATGGATGTAAATTAAATAACATTTTACCTCGGCTCGGAGAACCCCTTCATAGAGCTTGCACATGGTGATAGGAGGTGGAGACGAGGTGGCGACACAACTGGAGGTATATTGAAGAATAAAGCCATAATAGCTGGAAAAATTAGTTTTTTCTTATTTATTGCTTTTAGTTTATATGCTTGTCATGCATGCATGAAAATTCCTCAATAATAAATAAATAAGTGGGAGAGGGACTCTAAGAGTCCCATAGCCACCATTACTAATTTTACATGTGATACGAACAAGTTTGCACGTTGGCTTTGAGTGCCTTCCTCCATATTGGATGAGCTTGTTCTACGGATCACTAGGTCAGACATGATCATAGGAAATTATTTAGGAGCGTGTGATTTTCCCCATCGGACGACACATAATCCTAGATAATTACCTTAGTATCGTGTAATAGTAAACACTTAGATGCAAATAATAGTATCCTCCCCATCGGAGTCACTGTAATTATTTATAGGGCCAAAGAGGAACCAACTATTAATTTTATTTGTCAAAAAGTTAGGTTGACAAGATAATAAAATTAATGCGTAAAACCTCCTCTTCCAAATGTAGAATGCGTATACGTCCACACTATCGTGGCATGCGATATTCACGGTGTTTTAGGTGTTGATTGATTTTAAAATTTATTGTTTGAGGAATCAATATTTTTTGAAATCTAATGTTTGTGATTGTTGTGATGTTGGATCGGGTTGGACCGGCTAGGGGGGGCTGAATAGACGGTAAAAAAAAATGAAAGTGGAGGCACTCATCTTTAAAAAAAGAAATTTGTCGCAACTGAGAACGTTGCTTGCAAGGCAGTGGGCGCTCAATTAAAATCTCCTTGTAGCGGAGAAGCCTTACAAAAATAGCATGCTAGACATTTAGAGAGTTTACAAGAATGAATTAATTGAATCAACGAAAAGGCTGAAACTCTAAGCCTATTTATAGCCTAAGAGAATAAACTGGATTGTTGATTGTTGAGGAATTTTCTCTTGGCCATTGATCCATGGATGTAATCTGAACAGGTTGATCATGGATGAGATTAAATTGAATCCATTGGATATGATTAAAGGATAAAGTTTTATCCTTTAAGACTTTTTCTTCTGCTCTAGACTTCGCTGTTGTAATCTTAAAGTAGTAACATCGACAGTGACATGTTGTCATCACCAGCTATCCCAAGAGCTAACTATGGCAACATATCTTAGGTGAGGTCTTGGGATCGAGTCTGATAGATCGATGCGTCCGCTATAGGGGGGTGAATAGCGATTTGTTGAATACTTTTCACCTACGTTGTTAGTTGCACAGCGGAATATATAATAAAATAAACTAACAATAGAGAACAAAAACTAACCAATGCTAACATGGAAGATTTACTTGGTATCCACCCCGGATGGGTGACTAATCTAAGAATCCGTCGGTGGATCAATCCCCGGATAACCTCCAGCTAGCCCTCGTTACTCCTTGTGCGTGGAGAAACCTTGCCACAATACCTTGGACACTATCTGGGCATAGAAGACTACTAACTCACTTTACCCAAGCGGGTTTCGTCAAGAAAATAAAGCATGAGACGAGTCCTTTAAATAGGGCTCGAATATGAAACAGGCGTTACCAGTCGACTACCCCTGGGGTAGTCAACTGGTCTCAGTCAGATTCGACCATTGTCGTACAACGTTCGAATCTGCCAGCCTGTTCCATCCGACACCAGTCGACTACCCATGGGTCAGTCGACTGGTACACACCTATGCCTAGGGTTACACTCCCCGAGTACATGTCACTCCGCACTTGAACCCTCCCGACTTAGCCCCTGAGTACAAACACTCATACTCAAATCCTCACAACCCGGTTGACTCTTCACCAGCAGCCTCAACTGTTGCCTTCACGCCTTCTTCATCTCCGGGCCTCGTCCCTCGGATGTGCACGTAAACCTCCAGTTTGCCTCCATGCCACCCTTCATGTACGCCTCGAAGTCCGTGTCCCTCGGCTCATCGTCCCTACTATCCAACGGTCCCTCGGATGCGCACGCAAGCCTCCAGCTTGCCTCTATGCCATCCTTCACCTGAAGACATCAACCAAGTCCATGTGTACTTGTACACCTGCACAATCATGTACACATATTAGTCCACAATAAACCCTAACTTAACCATATTGACCACACACATCAAAACCCCATGATCCTCCAGATCATCTCAGGGTGATTGCTTCAACAGAGTCTTCTTAGCAGCAATTAAATTATTCATTTTTTGAGCGCCTAGTTTGACATAGTCAAACTGACCAGTCTTTTGGTTCTTCGTCTTTTGGGTGATTTACGGCCAACCGGAGTTAGGCTCACTCGAACCCGACTCCAGCCTTTCGCCCCTCGAGTGTCCTTCCTCCCGGCTTCCCGTCCCTCGGACACTGCGCACGTCCTTCTCGCTCCATTGGTGTACTCTTCCGCAGCTTCCGCGTCCCTCGGATTGTACCGAGCCCATCGGCTCACTTCCCTTCACAATCCTTCTCGTCCGCTACGTCTTACATTTGACTTCCTCCGTACCTAAGCTCTTGCACACTTAGCATAGGGATTAAACACACCAGGACCTAACTTAAATTGGTTGATCACATCAAAATCAACCAGGCATACTTACAATCTCCCTCTTTTTGTTGTGCATCAATCTGAGTTAAGTTAAGGTAAACAAAATAAAAAAATATGCATAATAATGCAAGCAGTGTAAGTTCAAAAAAAAGTTAAATTTAGAGTAAATTAAAAGTCTCCCTTAACTTAACCCTATTTCTCTCCTGTTGATCACATCAAAAAAAATGGAGAAAAATAATTAGGGAGGAATTTTTTTTTCAATTTTTTGATTTTTTTTAAAAAAAATTTATAGTCCTACTCTCCCCCTTTGATACCAAAATATTTTTCTATCAAATTTTGAAACAATTCATTAAAAAAATCGAATATCTATAAACAATTTGAATATTTTCATCAAAGTCGAAGAGAAAGATATAATTTTGGAAAAAAATTTCAACTTTAAATTTGTTCATCAGGTCTGAAAATAAATAAAAAATAACGGATACGAGTTTTTGAAGAATAAATTTAAAAAAAAATTGGAAAAATTCTTTAAAATATTTTTAAAAAAATTATAATGAGTTCTTTCCATTATATCTGAATCATGAAAAAGTAGATCTATGAAAGTAAATTATTTATCTATTTTTAAAATTTTAATTTCAAATTTCAAGCGGAAAATCAAAAAATATTCAAAAAATTTTGAAAAATTCTCAGTAATTGGGCAACATAATTGTCCATAAAAAAGACATAATTTTTGTAAATAAATTCTGCACATAAATAATAAAAAACTTATCAGTTTAAAATAAATTTTGGAACCCAAAATAAATTTCTGTCTACAAGATTAATTAAAAACTTAGGCGGAATGTAACTTTTGGGTACTTTTTTAAATTGACCCTTGTGCTTTTTAAAATATCAATTTAAATTATCAAGAAATCTATTTTTCTTTTGTCGTAAATATGCAATATCAAGTTCTAATTTTTGCATTAAGTTTTTCAAATTATCATTTTCATTTTTCAAAATATCAGAAGAGGATGTAAGTGTTAATTCATTTTTTAATTTATAATTTTCTTTTTCTAATCTAAAATTAGATTTGAGTAAGGCTTTAACTACAGCATATAACTGATCATGAGGAAGAAAACAAACCTCACTTACCGGGTCGCTTTCGAAAAGCGAGGTTCTTTCTTCGTCGTCAGTTTCTTCTAACGTATCACCCTCTTCATCAGTGCTCCCTTCTTGATGACATGCCATCAGCGTAAGTCTCGCATATTCTTGACCTTCTGACTCTTCTGATGAGGACTCATCCCAAGTGGTCTTCAGTGTCTTTTTCTTCTTTGGCTGGTTTTTGAGTTTAGGACATTGGTCCTTCAGGTGTCCATCCTCTTTGCACTTGTAGCATCTGATTATTCGCTTCTTTGGGGATCGCCTTCTTTTCTACATTCTTGAAAATTTGTTAGCTTTAAAAAAACTTTTAAAAGAATTTACCATTTTTGTTGTTTCGTCGTCAGTCGAGGATTCCCCGTCGAGTTGGATCTTCCTTGTATTTAGTGCGACGATGTCTGTTTTCTTATTCTTTTCTACAAAACAAGATTCGTCAAGCTCCAAAGTAGAAAATAATTGCTCTAATGTACTTACCGCTAAATCTTTCAAAATGAAATAAGCGTCGATTACCGAGGTCCATTCCGAGGTTCTCGGAAATGCATTTAAGACATACCTTTGAGTGTCCCGACTTGTTACATTTTCTCTGAGGTTTTCAAGGTCTGTGATTAGTTCCTTTACCTTGGCATGTAGATGTGCAACTGATTCTCCATCCTCCTTTCAGAGGTTTGTCAGTTGGCTTTGAAGAAGGTCTCGTCACGCCAGTTTTGCCTCTGAGGTACCTTCATGCAATTCCAGGAATTTCTCCCAAAGCTCTTTTGCCGAGTTGTAATTTTCGATGCGCTTGACTTCTTGTGCGGGAAGAACAGCTAGCAAATGAAATTTCGCTTTGCCGTTTGCTACAAAGTCTGCTTGCTCCTTCTTGGTCCACGACTCTATTTCGTTATCCTTGTCGTTATTGTCTTTTGGAACTGAAAAACCATTTTTCATAATTAGTAGCAATTCAATATTAGTTTTAAAAAATACCTGCATTCGGTGCTTCCACATCGCGAACTCCCCCTCAAATTTCGGCGGGTAGATTACGGCTCCAACCATTTTCTCGAAATTGCTGCAGTAGACGATTAGTCCTTCTGCGGCAACCTTGGCACTGATACCACTTGTTGGATCGGGTTGGACCGGCTAGAGGGGGAGTTAATAGACGGTAAAAAAAAATATGAATGTGGAGGCACTCGTCTTTAAAAAATGAAACTTGGTCACAACTGAGAACGTTGCTTCCAAGGCAGTGGACGCTCAATAAAAATCTCCTTGTGGCGGAGAAGCCATACAAAAATAGCACGCTAGACTTTTAGAGAGTTTACAAGAATGAATTAATTGAATCAATGAAAAGGTTGAACTCTAAGCCTATTTATAGCCTAAGAGAATAATCTGGATTGTTGACTGTTGAGGAATTTTCTCTTAGCCGTTGATCCATGGAAGTAATCTAAACGGTTGATCTTGGATGGGATTAAACTGCATCCATTGGATCTGATTAAAGGATAGGGTTTTATCCTTTAAGACTTTTCTTCTGCTCTAGACTTCGCTGTTGTAATCATCAAGTAGAAACATCGGCAGCCACATGTTGTCATCACCAGCTATCCCAAGTGGTAACCATGACAACATATCTGAGGTCTTAGGATCGAGTCTTCTTAGCAGCAATTAAATTCTTATTTTTTTGAGCGCCTTGTTTGACATGGTCAAACTGACCATCTTTTGGTTCTTCGTCTTCTGGGTGATTTCCGACAAACCGGAGTTAGGATCACCCGAACCCGATTCCGGCCTTTTTCCCCTCGAGCGTCCTTCCTCCCGGATTCTCATCCCTTGGGCACCACGCATGTCCTTCTCGCTCCACCGGTGTACTTTTCCATATCTTCCGCGTCCCTCGAATTTACCGAGCCCGTTGGCTCACTTCCCCGCACAATCCTGCTCGTTCGCTACGCGTACGCTCGACTTCCTCCGTACCAAAGCTCCTACACACTTGGCAGAGGGATTAAACACGTCAGACCTTGTAAGATGTGTATACTGAAAGACATGAATTTATATATATGAACATCTTCATTTTGAAAAGAGAATCACATTTACACTAGGTGCCTATTTATATTAGTACATGCATGAAGTCCAATTACTTTGCATTATAGATAACATGGTGTGCAGTGTCACACGGAAGATCATGTTATCAGTTCCTTGCTTAGTATAAATAAGAGGCTCACAATCGAGATGGAATTGGACAACCCATCAGAATGGTTGTAGTGTAATTAGGTGTGGTTGGTCTTGCCATAGAATTACACTAGTGTGCTTTGAGTACATTGAGTAGGACCAAAACCAGAGGTTATCCAATTTGTACCGACTCGATAATTGGATAGGACCTCAAACTTTATTATGGAGTATGATCCCTTAATCACGATATAATAATGGGCATATATTATTATTTATTATTTCGTTGATTTACCAATGGGCGAGATCTATTCTGTTAGATCGATAGGCCCGATAAGTTTGGAGATAATATTAATAATATGATGTGCCGTTGATTATTGACGAAATCCGTGTCCTGGTGAGTCGGGTTGATGATGCCCCCTTGATGAGCTCGAAAGGTTCATCATGCTAAACCCTGTAGGTGGATTTGATCCGGCATGATTATAAGGTCGAGTGATACTAGTCAAGGACTCAGAGGATAATTAATTTGAATTGTCAGTAATTTAAATTAATTAATGGGCATTCGAGATCTTAAACACGGGGGGATGGACGACTCGTAATAAGTGGAGCCCATATGTAAATATGGGGGTTGGTGAGGTAATTCAATGGGGTCTTTTAGTGGAATGGATCCTGATTAATGGACCGGGTTTGGATCCATTAGCAGGCCAAGATCCAACTCCTCCTCATGGTCCCTATCGTAGCCCTATATATACCCCATGGTGGTATGGAACCAAGAGTTAATCGATCCATATGATCAATCCAAGGATACACAAGAAAACCCTAAGGTTTTCCCTCCTCCTCTCTCTCTTCCCTTCTAGCGCGCCGACTCATGCAAGGAAAATTTCTTCTTCGGTGACTCAATTTCCAAGAGGCAATTGCTTGCCTCGAGAGGCAGTAGTAATTGCCGTGAGGAAATTGCTTGCCTCGAGAGGTGACAACAATTCCCATGAGGCCATTGCTGGCCTCGACAACAATTGCCGAAAGGCAATTGCTTGCCTCAGGAGGCGGCTGCAATTGCCGTGAAGCAATTGCTTGTCTCTGCAGCAATTGCCTTGCCTCAGGAGGCGGCTGCAATTGCCGTGAGCAATTGCTTGTCTCTGCAGCAATTGCCGAAAGGCAATTGCTTGCCTCGGGAGGCGGCTACAATTGCCTGCTGGCAATTGCCGGAGGCGGCAATTGCCGGGGGTGGTAATTACCGAAAGGCATGGCAATTAATTGCCATGAGGCAATTGAATTATCTGGTAATTGTCGTGAGTCTTTGTTGGGGAGAGAAGACAGTAAGTTGCCTCAGCAACTTGTTTGGAGCGGTAGCTAGTTGCCTCGTGCTTGGGGCATGGCAACTTTCTTCAGTTGCTTTGGAAGAACACAAGTTGGAGTTGTGGAGTTGCTCAGAACACAAGTTGCTTGTGCAACTTGGAGTTGCTCATATCACAAGAACTCCAAGATACTTGTTGTTCAGACGCTAGTAGTGGTGGAAAGAATCAATTGAGTATGTGTTTGGATTATCTCCTTGGAGCGGCCGACGGTATCGCTTTGGCAAGGGATTGGATGGCGCAAGGAGAAGGGATCGACTTGGTGACCACGGGTCTTGGTAGTTCATCGCCCACACGATGTCCAGGAGGGCAGGGTCATACGGTAGAAGATCGTAAGGTAATGGAAGGTATAATTCTTCCTTGGCTCCTTATGTTATTTTGTGCTTTGATTAATTGCCTCATCATTTTATATTTGTTAATATATTATTTTTATTCCGAATCATAATGAATAATTTATTAAATGGACCTCGACTAGAAACACAAAAGTCGGCGATCAACTCGTCACCTTTTCCGCTGTCGAACGGTCAAACAAATTACAAGGTCAATTTTGGTAATTGACTAAGTTGTAATTTGGATCGTTCGATACGGCACGAGACGGGCGATGGGAGACGGGTCTCCACTCGGATTAATTTTTAATCCATAGACGTGGAGAGGTCTCTCGGATCGACAAGGTATTCACTGAGGAAACCCGCCAAGCCATGCCCAACAATTAGTATCAGAGCTGAGGTTTCCAGCTTTGTGTGTTTAGGATTGGTTAATTTTTGCAATTCATACATTTTATTTTGCTGGATGATGCGTGGATGTGCGTAGGGTAACTTTGTGTTGTAGGCACAAGATTCCAACTTCATAGCCAAATATGTGTTGTGTGATTGGTTTGCATATTTTTATAATTAATTAATCCTCGGGGTTGACGAGTCTAGGTATTTAATTTTTGAAATTAAAAACGGCGGATGTTTAGCCGAGTTATTTATTTACAGTTGATCTAGATTTCATGTACACTCCCTCGAGGAGTATAGGATCGATGATGTAAATAATTAGCTAGTCATTTCGGCATGGAAATCTCTCGAGGTAGCTTGCGTAGAACGAAGGGAGGAGCAGACGAAGTGACGACACGACTTGAGGCGCATTAGAGACCAAGGGCCATGAAAGTTGGAAAATCTAGGATTTTCTCTATATTTTATTTTCATGTTATTGGTTATGTGCTTGGTTGTGTGGTAGCACTAGAAAATTCCTCGAGATAAATTACTAAGTGGGAGTGGGATCCTAAGGGTCCCATGGCTTCCATTACAATTCGATAAGTGATGCGAACAAGTCTGTGCGTCGGCTCTGAGTGCCTTCCTCCCCATCGGATGAACTTGTTCTGCAGATCACTGGGTCGAAAAAGACTATAGAAAATTATTAAAGAGCGTGTGTACTTCCCCATCGGAAGGCTCATAATCGGAAATAATTTTCTTAGTGTCGTGTAATGGTGCACACTTAGATGCGAATAATAGTATCCTCCCCATCGGAGTCACTGCTATTATTTTGCAGAGCGAAGTAAACCAACTGTTGATCTTATTTGTCAAAAAGTTAGGTTGACAAGATAATAAGATCAATGGATAAAACCTCATCTTACGAATGTAGGGATTCATATACGTCCACACCATCGTGGCATGCGAATTTCTCGTGAATAGGGGTGTTGGTTGATTTCGAAAATTAATTATTTTGAGAATCAATTTATTTTCAATTTCTAAAGTAGTGTATGTTGTGATTCTTAGGATTTTTAAAATGACTTTTAACCCAATAGAGACCATACTTAAGGAAAATAGACTTACTAGCCCCAAACTACATAGATTGGAAAATAAGCCTAGACATTGTTCTTTCCGCAGAGGAGTACAAATAGGTACTCTTCGAGGAACGTCCTGAAGATGATGACCCACCTCAATGAGATTGAGGTTTTGGGAGGAGAAATCGACGGGGAAACCCAGGTCGCTATTACACTCCAATCTCTGCCTAGGAGTTTTGAGTAGTTCGGCTCAACTATAACATGAATAAGCATGAGTATACGTTGAGGGAACTACTAGGAGAACTCCAGGCGCAGAGGGGCTCTTTCGTCCGGATTCGCAGGCCTTGGTCACTCAGAAGGTTTTTACTTCTGTGCCGAAAAGCAAGAAGAAGAAGAAACAAGGTGAGCCCAAGAAGGCAGTAGAATCACAGGCACCTCAGGCTGGTGTGAAGAAGCCGAAAGGCAAGTGCTTCACGAGCCAGAAAATTGGACATTGAAAGACGAACTATCCCCGTTATCAAAAGAGAGGTATATCTTTTTCTTTTATGATTGTAACATGTTTAGCGGAGTTATCTACAGGTACCTGGTGGGTAGATACGGAAGCCACTAAACATGTCTGCAATTCTTTGTAGGGGTTCCAGGAAACCCGACGACTAGCAAAGGAAGAGATTACTGTCTACAAGGGATATGCTACGGAGGTGGCTACTATTGCAATGGAAGTTATTTATTTGTCTTTAGAAGATAAAGTTTTGGTTTTACAGATTGCTTTTTTCTACCTAATTTTAGAAAGAACTTTGGTTCAGTTTCTGAAATAATGGATATTCTATTGCTTTTTGTTATGAAATGTGGAATAGAAAGATTATCAATTTAGGAACATGGATAAGCAATTTAAAGCAATTAAAACCAAAGTCTCCCATGATACAAATAGTAGCTAATAGCTCATCATGTAACCTAAGTAAGAGAAAGGTTCCTTCCGAGATGAACCAAACATACCTTTAGCATCTATGGCTTGGTCTTATTAACATTAGTAGGATTCAAAGGTCGATAGCCGATGGGCCCTTGGGTTCATTGGTGGTGGGAGACTTCCCAACTTTTGAATCTTACTTGGAAGGTAAGACGTCCAAGAGGCCTTTCAAGGCCGAGGGATATAGAGCCAAAGATATGTTAGAATCGGTTCATTCTGATTTGTGTAGTCCTATGCCTATCCAGGATAGAGGTAGCTTTGAATACTTCGTGAGACGAATATTCAAAGTTATGGATACGTTTACTTGATGACCGCAAGTCTGAATCTTTAATTACTTTAAAGAATTCAAGACAGTTGTGGAGAATAATCAAGGTAAAAGTATCAAGACACTACGATCGGATCGTGGTGATGGGTACCTCTTGGGAAAGTTTAGGACTTATTTATCAGAGGTTGGGAGTCAATCCAAATTGACTGCACCCGGTATGCCCCAATAGAACGGTGCAGCAGAGTGAAGAAAAAGGTCTCTTATAGAGATAGTTAGGACAATGATGAGCTGATCTGAGTTACCAGATTTGTTTTGGGGATATGCACTGGAAACAACAGCGTATATACTTGATACCATCTAGGTTAGTACCTTCTACTCCCGTAGAAATGTGGACTAGGCGAAAGTCATGTCTAAGACATATTCAGACATGGGATAGCTCAGCACATGTGCTGAGAAGGGGTACTGATAAGATTGGAATCTTGTGCGTTTGTTCGAAGGCTATCCTAGAGGAACGAAAGGTGGTTCTATAGTCCTAAGGATCAGAGGGTAATCGTTAGCATGAATACCTGATTCTTAGAAAAGGATTATGTGATGGACCACAAGCCCATGAGTAGACTAGTTCTTGAAGAATTTAAAGGGGACATTCTGACCTTAGTACCAACTGTACAAGAGGATACACCATAAGTCACTACACCGCGTGTCACAGAAGATACACAGGTGGTGCCTCATCGTAGTGGGAGGGTTGTTAGTCAACCTGAAGGATTCATGTTTTTGAGAGAGTCTTCGGACTCGGTCCCTGGCGACCATGAATCAAGATTCCTGGAACATCCGCTTTGAAGAGATAATCCAGTTATATGGATTTGTTCAAAGGAGGGATGAGATTTGTGTATATAAGAATTGTGACAGAAACGTAGTGGTATTCTTGTACTATATGTAGATAATATTTTGTTAGTTGGCAACAATGACAAAGTATTATCAGACGTAAGGGTATGGTTGTCCAAACAGTTGATATGAAGGACTTAGGAGAAGAATGACACATCCTTGGCGATCGAAGTTCTAAGGGATCACCAGAGAAGGATGTTGTGCTTATCCCAAGTTTTATATAGAGACAGTGTCTTAACTCGTTTTAACATGGAAACCTCCAAGAAAAGTTTTGAACATTTCAGCTGTGGTGCTACTCTATCTAATGAGATATGTTTAGATTATCAAAGGAGATAGAGCAAGTAATGGCAGTTCTTTTAGCATCGGCTATAGGAAGCCTCATGTATGCTAAAAACGAGACCGGATATCTGCTTTGTTGTGGGCATGGTCAGTAGATATCAGAGTAACCCAGGTCAAGGAAATTGGATTGTGGTAAAAGCTTATATTAGTGCCTGAGAAGGACTAAGGATTATAAGCTGGTTTACCGGGAAGACCAATTCCCTATAGGTTATACGGATACAGACTTCCAGTTAGATAGGGGCAAGCATAAGTATTCCTCGGGGTTTTGTGTTTACTTTAGGAGGTGAACCATAGGTTGGAGGAGTGTCGCGCAACGGCTGTGTGATGGACTTCACCATGAAAGATGAATGTATGGCAGTCTCTGAGGCAGTCAGGAAAGCTACATGGTTCAGAACCTCAAGATAGACTTCGATGTGATTCCATGTTTGCTCAAAGCTATCACATTTTGTTGTGATAAATAAATGGTGCAGTTGCAAACTCGAAGGAATCACGAACCCATAAGGTGAGTAAACACATAGAGCGCAAGTACCACCCAGGTGAGGAATGCTGTTGTTGCATTAATAGCGAGAGCTTTAGGCATGTGGAGGATCAGGGAGTCAGATGTATGACATTTTGAGAACAACAATGTCTTTAAGTATATGTGGGAGATTATAAGATGTGTATACTGAAAGACATGAATTTATATATATGAACATCTTCATTTTGAAAAGAGAATCACAAATACACTAGGTGCCTGTTTATATTAGTACATGCATGAAGTCCAATTACTTTACATTGTAGATAACATAGTGTGTGGTGTCACACGGAAGATCATGTTATCAGTTCCTTGCTTAGTATAAATAAGAGGCTCACAACCGAGATGGAATTGGACAACTCATCAGAATGGTTGTAGTGTAATTAGGTGTGGTTGGTCTTGACTATTGAATTACACTAGTGTGCTTTGAGTACATTGAGTAGGACCAAAACCAGAGGTTATCCAATTTGTACTGACTCGATAATTGGATAGGACCTCAGACTTTATTATGGAGTATGATCCCTTAATCCCGATATAATAACGGGCATATATTATTATTTATTATTTCTTTGATTTACCAATGGGCGAGATCTATTTTGTTAGCTTGATAGGCCCGGTAATTTAGGAGATAATATTAATAATATGATGTGCCATTGATTATTGACGGAATCCGTGTCCTGGTGAGTCAGGTTGATGATGTCCCCTTGATGAGCTCGAAAGGCTCATCATGCTAAACCCTGTAGGTGGATTTGATCCGGCATGATGATAAGGTCGAGTGGTACTAGTCAAGGACTCAGAGGATAATTAATTTGAATTGTCAGTAATTTAAATTAATTAACGAGCATTCGAGATCTTAAACACAAGGGCATGGATGACTCGTATTATGTGGAGCCCATATGTAAATATGGGAGTTGGTGAGGTAATTCAGTGGGGGTCTTTTAGTGGAATGAATCCTCATTAATGGACCGGGTTTGGATCCATTAGCAGGCCAAGATCCAACTCCTCCTCATGGTCCCTATCGTAGCCCTATATATACCCCATGGTGGTATGGAACCAAGAGTTAATCGATCCACATGATCAATCCAAGGATACACAAGAAAACCCTAAGGTTTTCTCTCCTCCTCTCCTCCTCTCTCTCTTCCCTTCCGGTGCGCCGACTCATGCAAGGAGAATTTCTTCTCCGACGACTCAATTGTCGTGAGGCAATTTCTTGCCTCGAGAGGCGGCAGCAATTGCCGAAAGGCAATTGCTTGCCTCGGGATGCGGCTGCAATTGCCTGCTTGGCAATTACCTAGAGGCGGCAATTGCGGGGGGTGGCAATTGCCTGCCTGGCAATTACCGAAAGGCAAGGCAATTAATTGCTGTGAGGCAATTAATTGCTGTGAGGCAATTGAATTGTCTAGTAATTGGCCTGAGTCTTTATTGGGGAGAGAAGACAGTAAGTTGCCTCAGCAACTTGTTTGGAGCGGTACCTAGTTGCCTCGTGCTTGGGGCATGGCAACTTTCTTCAAGTTGCTTGGAAGAATGCAAATTGGAATTGTGGAGTTGCTCAGAACACAAGTTGCTTGTGCAACTTGGAGTTGCTCAGATCACATGAACTCCAAGATACTTGTTGTTCAGACGCTAGCAGTGGTGGAAAGAATCAATTGGGTTTGTGTTTGGATTATCTCCTTGGAGTGGCCGGCGGCATTCCTTTGGCAAGGGATTGGTTAGCGCAAGGAGAAGGGATCGACTTGGTGACCACGGGTTTTGGTAGATCGTCGCCCGCACGACGTCCAGGAGGGGAGGGTCATACGGTAGAAGATGATAGATCGAAGACGTTGCTAGAGGGGGGGTGAATAACACTTTATCGTCGTTTTCTCTACACAGAGGTTAGCGCAATACAAAAATATATAATAAAAAGCAATAAGAACAACGCTAACACAAGGATTTACTTGGTATCCACCCGAATGGGTGACTAATCCAAGGGTCCACACGAGTACTCCACCTCCACTAAGAAAAATCTCCTTCAGGTGGAGAAACCTTTACAACGGTGTTGTCTTCCACTTTACAGAATGTAATGATTGTAGAGAGAGGAAGATGAGAAGACTCGAAGCACGAACAACACCTCGTTACAGTACGAAACTGTACCGTTCATGTGCGAAAAAGTCCTCCTTTTATAAGAGAACAGGACAAACTCGCAGTCTGTCTAGCCCCGCACCAGTCGACTGCCTCTGGGGCAGTCGACTGTCCTAGCATTAATTGCTAACCAACGGCTAGTTTTGGGTGTACACCAGTCGACTACCCCTGGGCCAGTCGACTGGTAGAAGGCTGAAAACCTTCTGTGAGTTTTGGCAATCGATTGCCCTCTGGCCAGTCGACTGCCCACTCACATACAGCCAGGCTTCACATTCTCCTTCACGTGTGCCTTCAGGTTCACTCCCTTGGCTCACCCCTTGAAGTCATCTTCCTCTGGCTCTCGTCCCTCGGATGTGCACACAAGCCTTCCTTGGCTTGCCTCCATGCCACCCTTCACGTGTGCCCTTGAAGTCCACTTCCCGGCTTGCCCTAGAGTCCTCCTCCCTCGGCTCTCGTCCCTCGGACATGTTCACCATGTGTGATTCTCCAAGTCCTTCAAACTCAATCACACATATCAAATACAACATAACACTCTATCCTTAATCATATTCACACACACACATCAAAATCTTGATCTTCCAATCATTTTAGGGCCATTACCTCAACAATCTCCCTCTTTTAGATGTGTGGCAATATGTTTAAGTTTAGAGATAAAATAACAGCCAACAATAACAGTAGCAATAAATAGCAATTGAAAAACATAAGACATAGCAAACCTAAGAGGTAACCTCCCCCTTAATCCATGTCTTCTCCCATTTTCAATTCTATTCATGGTCCAAGTTAAGTTTCAAGCCCAACTTAACACTAAACAACATTAAAAATGTAAGACATATCAAAACCTAAGAGGTAACCTCCCCTTAATCCATGTCTTCTCCCATTTTTAATCATCCAAGATCTAAGTTAGACAAATACCTTAAATCATCCATTTCAAGTCAAAATTCTAACTTAAACCATCCATTCTCCCCCTTTAACACCATAAAAATGATTGCCTCAAGCAACCCAACTCTATGGCATCAAATGAGAGAGAGTTGGATTTCTGAAAAAAATTTTAGAATCTGAAAGCAAACGTGCCAGTCGACTGCCTGATACTCTGTCATTGCCAATTTTCAGTTTCTGATCCGAATTTTAGAAACGTCTAGAAAATTCAAGAAAATTCCAAAAATTATAAAATTTTGCAGACATGTTTGAAATAATATACTCTATCATGGAAAAATATCAGTCCATATAAAATTTCAAACATGCTTGACTTTTGATAAAAACTCAAAATCCTTGAAAACCACTAAGTTTTGTATCAAAATCACAATCTAATTTTGCAATCATATATCTTTCAAAGGTATGGCAAAGCATAGAAAATATAAAATGGTTTTCAAAGGTTTAAAATGTCCAAATATGATCTTTGGGCAAAGTGTCCATTGATTAAACACTTGCGTTCCCCATAGTTGGTCTAGTTTTCATATTTTGATACTTTTACTGATTCAACAAAATGCCACAAGCACAAGTGAACCAAATGTATCACCTTAATAGATCAAGCACACTTTTTCAAATCTAATATCCCAAGGTTCATCCTATACTTCTACAAAACTCATTCCAAGGCCTCTTCTTAAGGATGTAAACTCCGATTCGGGAAGAGACTTGGTAAAAATGTCGGTTAGGTTTGACTTTGATTCAACATAGTGTAGTTCTATGTTCTTGCCACATGGTCCCTAATGAAGTGATGTTTCACTTCAATGTGTTTTGTCCTAGAGTGGTGAACCGGATTTTTGGTCAAATTGATTGTACTTACATTATCACACAAGACTTTGACCTTGGAATAATGTAACTCATAATCTTCTAAAGTGTGCATGATCCAAAGGAGTTGGGAAACACACCCACCCATTGCCACATATTCCGCCTCCGTTGTTGATAGGGCAACGCATGGTTGTTTCCTACTACTCCAACTAACTAAGGAAGACCCAAGGAATTGACACCCTTCACTAGTACTCTTCCTATCTAGCTTGCATCCCGCATAGTCTGAGTCGGTGTATTCAATAAGATCAACATTAGGGGTTCTAGGATACCAAAGCCCGACATTGAGGGTACCTTTCACATACCTTAGGATCCTCTTAACTACAACCAAATGGGACTCTTTGGTACAAGATTGGTACCTTGCACACATACCTACCACAAAAAGTATATCGGGTCTACTAGTGGTTAGGTATAGTAGGCTACCAATCATGCTCCTATATTGCTTAGAGTCTACCATTTTTCCTTCAAGGTCACTATCTATTTTCACATTTGTTCCTATGGGGGTAGATGCTACCTTAGCATATTCTAGGACAAATTTCTTTAGCATTTCCTTAGCATATTTAGTTTGAAAAATATGTGTTCCTTCATTAGTTTGCTTAACTTGAAGTCCTAAAAAGAAGGTTAGCTCTCCTACAAAACTCATCTCAAATTCATCTTCCATACATTTGATGAATTCTTGTAGGAAGTCATTATTTGATGACCCAAGAATGATATCATCTACATACACTTGGGTAACAAATATGTCCTTATCCTTAGATTTTAGGAACAAAGTAAGGTCAATTGTTCCTCTCCTAAACCCCTTAGACACTAGAAATGAAGAAGCCTTTCATACCAAGCCCGGGGAGCTTGTTTCAATCCGTATAAGCCTTTTCTCAATTTGTAAACGTGTCTTGGATAGTTAGGGTCCTCAAACCCGGGGGGTTGTTCTACATAGACCACTTCCTTAATGATCCCATTAAGGAATGTCGACTTCACATCCATTTGGTGAAGTGTGAAACCCATGTGAGCGGCATAGGCTAGTAGAATTCTAATGGACTCTAATCTAGCTATGGGGGCATAAGTCTCATCATAATCCAATCCCTCAACTTGGTTAAACCCCCTAGCTACCAATCTAGCCTTGTTCCTAGTGATTTTGCCTTGGTCATCTAGTTTGTTCCTAAAGACCCATTGTAGGATCGTTTCCGTACGCTAGAGGGGGTGAATAGCGATTCTTCGATGTCGTTCTTCCTACACGGTTATTTGCGCAAGCGGAATATACACTAAAAACAATAAAACAATACTAACCAATGCTAACAACTAAGATTTACTTGGTATCCACCCCGGACGGGTGACTAATCCAAGAATTCGTTGGTGGATCAATCCCCGGATAACCTCCAGCTAACTCTTGTCGCTCCTTGTGGGTGCAGAAACCTCGCCACAACACCAAGCAAACCTCTGAGCACAAAGACTACTATCTTGCCTTTAACCAAGACAAGATTCGTTAAGGATCTCAGCCACCACGAAGTCCTCTTTAAATAGGACTCGGACTAAAACCCTCGCTACCAGTCGACTGCCCCAAGGGCAGTCGACTGGTGCCACTGAAATTCGACCGTTGTACCCCAACGTTTGAATTCTCATCCAATTCACCAGCCACCTACCAGTCGACTGCCCCACGGCAGTCGACTGGTCCCAGGCCAGAACCCTTTCTGTGAGTTTTACCAGTCGACTGCCCCAATGGCAGTCGACTGCCCTACTCACACACCTAGGGTTTCCCTTCCCGAGTACACTTCTCTCAGCACTCGACCCTAGGACTTTCCCGAGTACAATCACACAGCACTCGTACCCTCACAACTCGACTGACTCCTCCTTCGCAGCCACGACTGTTGCCTTCGCGCCCTCTTCATCTTCGGCTCCCATCCCTCGGATGCACGCAAGCCTCTAGCTTGCCTCCATACCATCCTTCACGCATGCCTCGAAGTCCGCGCCCATCAGCTTATCGCCCTTGCTCCACCAAGGTCCTCGGGTGCACACAAGCCTCCAGCTTGTTTCCATGCCACCCTTCACTGTACCGAGGCCGTCCAGTCATGTCCATATATGTAACCTGTACATCCTGCACACTCAACATACACATAAGAGATAACAAGGGTAAATCTAACTTAAACCCTTTGCCCAAACATCAAAACAGTTGGTCACTCTAGACCATAGATTGCCTCAACAATCTCCCCCTTTTTGATGTTTGACGATACGTTTAAGTTAGGGAATGCAAGATAGTAATCAAATATCAAAATAATGCATATGCAATGCAAAAATGGATCCTATCTCAAGACATCCCACACCTAACTCTCCAAGTTAGGATTTTTCCGAAACGGGCTTTTTAAAACTTTTCCCCCTACATTGGACTTATAAAGGCTTTTTAAGAACCTCTCCAAGGTTCCCCTTACGCCAAAAATGGAGCAACCATGCTCCCCCTTAATCTTAGCTCCCCCTAAACTTAGGGTGTCTAGCAAAGGAGTGTTTGGTTTCCCAACTTAAACCTAACACTTCTCCCCCTTTGCCTAACATCAAAAAGAACCCAACAATATCCCAATTATTAGTTCTTTTAATCCCAATGATTATAAACAATATGAACTAGCCCCCCATACACTTGTTTTTCATCATTTGGACCCCAAACCAACTGCTGATACAAAATCAGCCTTGACCAGTTACTGTCTCCCAGGGCAGTCGACTGATACTCTAAAAACCAGAATTTCAGCCTTTCTGACGAAATTCAGAAATGCGCCAGAAATTCCATAAATCTCCAAAAATTCCCAAATTTTGTGGAGAGGTTTGTGGTACCCATATCTACTTGGAAAAAAATACATTCCAAAATGTATCTATCACCATTTCCAAGTTTGACACAAAACCCAAAAACTAGCAAAAAGGTTCACTCAAACCTTAACCAAAAGTCCTAGTTTTGGTTTCCCCTTGATGTCTCTGCCCATGCCAACCCACAATGCGTCCCTAGCATTGATTTACATGGCAATTACACACTAAAAAATAATTTTCATGCAATATGACTCCAATGTCATATTTCCATGCATGAAACTCAAAAACACCGTACCAAAACCCATGAATTGAGACTCAAGTCCGTCTCCAATTCCTTTGGCACACTCTATGGTTCAACTAGATCTCTAGGAGGAACCCTCCATAGATCCATTCACCATATATCCCAAAGGCTCCTAGAGCTCCCCCTTGAGCTCTTAGCCCTAGCCACTTCCCTAGGTGACTCAACCATCACTAGGCCACATCGGTGTTCCACCGGTGACTCTTGGCCTACAAACTTGACACTCTTAACCTTAGACACCTCGTCTCTAGTTAAATCCTTCTTTTTCCCTTTAGATGACATCTCCTTGCCATTTTTGGACTCCCCCTTCTTGCCATAATCATATGATATCCTAGCATATCTCTTTCCCTTGGCATGGGAGACCTTAGATCGGTATCCTAGACCCGATCTAGCACATTCCTCCCCTTCTTGGGAGTTTTGCCTTCATCCTTAGGTCTAGAGGTCTTTGATTTTTCATGATGCATGACCTTTCTAGGGTTTTGATTTACCTTGTTAACCCTAGTCCTATCATTATATCTAAAACCATGGTTATGCACAATTAAGCAGTTTTCATTAAGCCTAGCATGCATGGATGAATGATTTACACTATTTTCAACATTCATAGAGGAACTAACATTTGAATTGCATTCTAATTTACAGTTAGGGATTATCTCCCTTACCCTTGTAGTCCCTACTTGATGTGAGCACGTCTTCTTTCTTTGCTCTTTCTCCCATCTCCTCAAGTGTCCCATTTTCTTGAGTTCCTTCTTCCTTGGACACTTGGTGTGGTAGTGCCCAAGCTCACCACACGTGAAGCATCTAATTCCTTTCTTCTTCTCTTGGGCTTCCCAAATCCTACAAACCTTGTTAGAATTTAAATGAATTTAAACGGGTCTAGATTTTACCTCCATTTTACCTTTCGGGCACTTGTCCTTGTAGTGCCCCTTTTCGTTGCACCCAAAGCATGTTATATGGTCCTTTGATTTGGCTTTGGTGGATGTGGAAGCTTCTTTTTCAACCTTGGATGAAGTGGATGCTTCCTCTTGATCCGGCATTGAAGTGAGTCTCTCCTCCCCCTCAATCCTTGAGGTGGTGACCTCTTCCCCTTCTTCCCTTGAGGAGGTTGATGATCTTCCCTTATTCCTCCTCTTTACTTAATGAAGTTGACACTTCTTCCTCCTCTTGGTCTTCTTGGACTATTGTAACGACCCCGGCCTGTTTGGTGGCCCATTTACCAGCCCTCACGACCGTCGTACCGTCGACCATCGACCGTGCCGTTACCATACTAGGTCTTCCCACTGCCTGGTCGGTGGATTTTTGCCTTCCCAGGATTCGAACCCTAGACCCAGGCTTAAATCTAGTTCTTTATGAATCCTGACTACCAATTGAGCTATAGCTCAATTGGTATTCATAAAGAACTAGATTTAAGCCTGGGTCTAGGGTTCGAATCCTGGGAAGGCAAAAATCCACAACCAGGGGTGAGAAGACCTAGTATGAGTAATGGCACGGTCGATGGTCGACGGTATGACGGTACGACGGTCGTGAGGACTGGTAAATGGGCCGGTAGACGGGCTGGGTCGTTACAATAAAAAGGTGCCTTTTTATTGTAATGACCCGGCCTGTTTACCGGCCCATTTACCGGTCCTCACGACCGTCGTACAGTCATACCATCGACCATCGACCGTGCCGTTACTCATACTAGGTCTTCCCACCCCTAGGTGTGGATTTTTGCCTTCCCAGGATTCGAACCCTAGACCCTAGACGGTCGATGGTTGACGGTACGACGGTCGTGAGGACCGATAAATGGGCCGGTTAATGGGCCGGTTGACGGGTCGGGTCGTTACAACTATTGACCGTACTTCTTCGGGCTCTTCAACTCTTTGAATTGATGTAGGGTTCTCATGATATCTTTTCAACTTATCCCATAATTCACATGCATTTTGGTATTCCCCTATATCACTCAAAATTTTATTAGGTAAAATATTTTTCAAAATACTAATTACCTTCTCATTGGCCTGAAATTGTTCTTGTTGATCTTTGTCCCAATATCTAGGACGAAGCATCTTTCCATGCTTGTCCTTTGGAACTTTGAAGGGCTCTTCAAGTGCAATTCTACATTCCCACTCCATCGCGAACCATGTCTCCATTCTCGACTTCCATTACCCGAAATCTTCATGGTCGTAGGGCGGTGGAGTGTAAATATCGTTCCCAAATTTGTCTTCCATGTTCTTCTTCCTCTAGCGTGTGCTCCCTCGGCAGTTAGTCCAATCAAGAGCGGTCCTCGCTTTGATACCAATTGTAGGATCGTTTCCGTACGCTAGAGGGGGGTGGATAGCGATTCTTCAATGTCATTCTTCCTACACGGTTAGTTGCGCAAGCGGAATATACACTAAAAATAATAAAACAATACTAACCAATACTAACAACTAAGATTTACTTGGTATCCACCCCGGATGGGTGACTAATCCAAGAATCCGTCGGTGGATCAATCCCCGGATAACCTCTAGCTAACTCTCGTCGCTCCTTGTGGGTGGAGAAACCTCGCCACAACAGCAAGAAAACCTCTGAGCACAAAGACTACTATCTTGCCTTTAACCAAGAGAAGATTCGTCAAGGATCTCAACCACCACGAAGTCCTCTTTAAATAGGGCTCGGACTGAAACCCTCGCTACCAGTCGACTGCCCCAGGGCAGTCGACTAGTGCCACTGAAATTTGACCATTGCACCCCAACGATTAAATTCTCAGCCAACTCAGTAGCCACCTACCAGTCGACTGCCCCCAGGGCAGCTGACTGGTCCCAGGCCAGAACCCTTTCTGTGAGTTTTACCAGTCGACTGCCCCAATGGCAGTCGACTATCCAACTCACACACCTAGGGTTTCCCTTCCCGAGTACACTTCTCTCAGCACTCGACCCTAGGACATTCCCGAGTACAATCACACAGCACTCATACCCTCACGACTCGACTGACTCGTCCTTCGCAGCCTCGACTGTTGCCTTCGCCCCCTCTTCATCTTCGGCTCCCGTCCCTCAGATGCACGCAAGCCTCCAGCTTGCCTCCATGCCATCCTTCACGCATGCCTTGAAGTCCGTGCCCATCAGCTCATCGTCCCTGCTCCACAAAGGTCCCTCGGGTGCACACAAGCCTCCAGCTTGTTTCCATGCCACTCTTTACCGTACCGAGGCCGTCCAGTCAAGTCCATATATGTAACCTGTACATCCTGCACACTCAACATACACATATGAGATAACAAGGGTAATACTAACTTAAACCCTTTTCCCAAACATCAAAACACTTGGTCACTCCGGACCACAGATTGCCTCAACACCCATCTCGTGGTTACAATGGTGCAATCATTGGGCCTAGGAACCAACTCCCAAACCTCACTTCTCTCATTTTGATTTAGCTCTTCTTGCATGGCTAAGACCCAATCTTTATCTCCCAATGCTTCATCAATAGACTTAGGTTCTAATTGAGAGATTAAGACTATTTGACTAGTTTGTTCTCTAAAATAGGACCTAGTCCTTACTCCTTGAGTGACATCACCCACTATTTGGTCAATTGGGTGATCTTGGTGATGTCTCAAGGTCCTAGTGGTTGTGGGTTCATTGACTACTTCTTCCTCATCTTCTTACTCCCCCTTGATGATTGCCCTCCAAATGTATGTCTTGGATTCTTTGGACAAGGGGTTAGGCTTCTTCCATATCCTTATCAATTGAGGCTTTTCTAGGGTAGGTATTTGTTGACTCATCAAAGTTAACATTTGAGGACTCCTCAATCACCTTTGTCCTTTTTTTGTAGACTCTATAACCACTACTAGTGGATGAATACCCAACTAGGATTCCTTCATCGGCTTTTGACTCAAACTTCCTTAGGTCATCTTTGGTATTTAGAATATAGTGTAACGCCCGCCCTTATATCTACCCTAAAGGCGAGGTTACGGGTCCACACATTCATATCATTTACCATGTTAAGCATGTATATCAAGTAGGACAATTACAATGCAGGAATAGTAGTAAGCATGCTTGAGCAAAAACCTATCATTTGTCGACATGCATTTACAACATAATAGCAAATCATTTAACTTCGTAGTTTACTGGTCTAAACATGGTTTGAGCAAGATAGAGCATGGCATAATCTAAACATAACTTACTGCAAGTGATTCAATTAAACACTATAGCATGGAATCTCAAGTAGGGATGTAGCATGTGTTATCTAACATGACATAGGTTCCATAACTCTAACTTGACCAACAGTAGAGTAGACATAGTCATCACACAATCAATATATAGTAATACAACTTGAAATCTTTTAGAGGAAGCAATTTGGATTCTAAACAAAAATGGTAGATAAGAATCCTTCTTTCTTTCCCGAGCCATCACCACACACATCCCTTAGCTTTCCCTCTGCCTCTTCCTTTAGTTCAAGTATTTCTTACCGCTATCTGCAGCATAAGAAAACAACATGAAACTAGTAAGCAAAACATGCTTAGTAAGAATCCGGGCCTACTCGCAAAATCCATATCGTTACATCATATCATGTACACAGTAATCAAGATAGAATTATAAGCATCATAAGCATCACATCCAATATTTCTCAGTGCTTGCATCATAAGCTTTCTAAGTGCTTTACAAAACAAGATCTTCACATAATCAGAGAAAATGCTTTTCAAAAGGTTCCATAAAGGTAAATACTTAAAAATATAGCGTCATCTAGGGCCCAGTTGTAGTACCACATCAAGCGCGCTCCCTAATGAGTTGGGGTAGCGAGCCACCAATCTAATTAGGGCAGGACCCTTCCGTCCTACCAATGCCATGACCTTCAGTTAACATGCACATTGGATTTTGTTTAACGACCCCCTTCCGAGTCGGGTACACAACTTCAAAGTAAAGTATCTTAACATGTAATTACATATATATGTATATGCTTAAAGGTACTCTTAATAACATCTTAAAGGGACACACCACTCATCAAGGGTGCTCATGATCCCCTAGGGACACACCACACATTTAGGGGTGCTCTTGATCCCAATTTCAATAGAGTATCCTTTTTCAAGCATATTATCAAACACATCATGTTCATATCATCAAGGTGCCCCATGGGCTATAAGGCATGCTTTTATACCTAACAAGATAGGTCACATAAATTATACACACATCATATAAGTGATAGCATGCTTCATGGTTTCATTAAGTACTTCCCAACCCTAGAACCATGGTTGGCCGAATAGTGTAAGGGTAGGGAATTCTTTGATTTTTCAATCAAGCATTCATTCAAGCATTTCTACAAACACCTCAAGTGCACTTCATGTTAACAATTGAAACATGGTTTATAGTTCAAGTGGGGTCAACTCTCACTAACCCCTTTTTCCTACACCTTGGCCGAAACCCATACAAGCCCTAAACCCTAGCTTTTGTTATCACAAAATGAAGGGACACATCATATAGGTATACCCTAAGTTCCAAGGGGTCTTCACATGCATCAAAGAGTAACCAAACACTTCCCTTTGGAAGTGGCCGAAACCCTCTACAAGGACAAACCCTAAACCTTAGTTGTTGTCATCACAAAATGAAGGGTCACCACATATGAGTATACCCTAAGTCTTAAGGGTTATTTTCATGTATTAAAAAGTAGCCAAACACTTCCCTTAGGAAGTGGCCGAAACCCTCTACAAGGACAAACCCTAGGTTTTGTTCTTGACACCATGAAGAAAAATCCATCTACATGTATACCCTAAGTCTCAAGGTCTTCCCATGCATCAAGGAAGGAACCAAAGCCTCCCTTGAAGGTGTTGGCCGAAACTTACAAGAAGGAAAACACCCATTTCAAAATCAATCAAAGCATGGCAATCACACAATAACGATTACACTGCAGGCGAGAGGACACTTACATCCTTGCGCTGGAATTTCACCTTCTCTTTAAACGTAGGGTACCCTAGACTTGGAGGGCAAGTGAAAATCCTTTTCTTCAAACTTTCTCTAGGGCTCCTTGGACTTAGTAGAGGGCAAGGTCTTGGAGGGTCTTCTTCCTTCCAAATTCCCTAGGGTTAGAACCCTAGGGTGTGTTGTTCTCTTTTTTTTGAAAATGCAAGGGAGAAGAGTCTTCTTGATTGTTTCGAAAATGGAAGTGGGGAAGAAGAAGGAAAAAGTGTAACTTCCTTTCCCCCTCTCTTATTTATACTCTTCTCATGAAGAGGCATGTCTCTTCGCTTCCCTCGATTTAACAAGAATGTTTCTTATTCTCTCAATAAGAAACATTGCTTGGTTCATTGGTTATGACATGGTGAGTGCAACTAGGAGGTTCAAGGTTCAATCCTTGCTTCCTCCTTTCTACCTCTTCTTTTTATCACAATTTGCACTAATCCATATCAAAGCCCATTAAGCCAAGCCCATCATGAAATTTCATAATATTAATAATATTTCATGGATTCATAATATTTCATAATATCCCATAAATATTATTTCATAATATTTTTAATATTTCATATTCATGAATCCATAATATTTCATGATAATATTTCATCAATTTCATAATATTTCATATTCATGAATTCATAATATTTCATGATAATATTTCATGATCTTCCATAATAATATAAATTTCATGATATTTCATAACATTCTATATGGGAAAATTTTGGGGTGTTACAATCCTACACACCTTATAAAAAGTTCGTCCCGAACTTTAAAACAGTTTTGGATACTTTAATCGCATCGTATCTTCCCGTTCCCAGGTGGCTTCTTCGAACTGCTCGTTCCACCACAGAACCTTCATTAAGGGTACTTCCTTGTTCCTTAGCCTTTTGACTTCCCGATCGAGGATCTGGATCGGGCGGCGTTCGGAACTGAGGCTCTCCTGTTCTTGCACTGGTGGGGGTTCCATCATTTGACTCGCATCAGGGGTACACTTCTTGAGCATCGACACATGGAAGACGTTGTGGATAGCCGCCATTTCCGGCGGTAGCTCCAGCTCGTAGGCCACCTTGCCTACTCGTCTCAAAATCTGATAGGGTCCCACGTATCGCGGACTCAGTTTCCCCTTCTTTCCGAATCTCATCACCCCTTTCATAGGGGCTACCTTCAGGAATACCGAATCCCCAACCTCGAACTCGAGTGGTCGACGTCGTTTATCAGCGTAGCTCTTCTGCCGACTCTGAGCAGTCTCTATCCTCTGGCGGATATTCTTTATAGCCTGAGTGGTCTCATCAATAATATCGGTCTGGAGTCCCATCTCCCTCGTTTCACCACTCTCATGCCAGCATAAAGGAGATCTGCATTTTCTGCCGTATAGTGCCTCGTATGGTGCCATCCCGATAGTAGCCTGATGACTGTTATTATAAGCAAACTCTGCCAGGCTCAGGTATCGACACCAGCTTCCCTTGAAGTCCAAGGTGCAAGCTCGTAACATATCTTCTAGTATCTGGTTTACTCGTTCAGTCTGCCCGTCAGTCTGGGGGTGAAAGGCTGTACTGAACTTCAGCTTCGTGCCAAGGGCCTTCTGCACGTGTCCCCAAAAATCAGAAGTAAATCGACCATCTCGGTCAGAGACGATGGTCTTGGGAATCCCGTGTAGTCGGACAATCTCCTTGACGTACAGTTGAGCCAGCTGCTCAACTGAATGAGTCATCCTGATAGCCAGAAAATGCGCGGACTTGGTCAGTCGGTCCACAATAACCCATATACTATCATATCCATTCGTAGTCCGAGGCAGCCCTGATATGAAATCCATAGATATGTCCTCCCATTTCCACTCGGGAATAGGTAGAGGCTGCAGAACTCCCCCAGGTCTCTGGTGTTCTGCTTTGACCCTCTGGCAGGTCAAACACATGCTGATATAATGGGCTACATCTTTCTTCATGCCGGACCACCAAAATTTGCCCTTCAGATCTTGATACATCTTGGTAGACCCAGGATGCATCGCATAAGATGTGCCATGAGCTTCCTCGAGTATCCTCGTCCGTAAGTCGAAGTCGTCGGGAACGCATAATCGATCTCGGAGATATAAGACTCCGCTATCGGAAATCCGGAATCCCTCGTCCTTGCCTTCAAGAATCTCCTGCCTGATTCTCTGAAGACTCGGATCAAGATTCTGCTTCTCCAGAATACCATCAAATAATGTCGGCGCAATCTGTAGGGTAGAAAGCCGTCCCGATATAATCTCGATTCCGAAATCCATAATCTCTTTCCCTAAGGGTCGTGAAATAGCTGATAAAGACAACAATGCAGCACAAAATTTTCTACTGAGAGCGTCCGCTACCTTGTTGGCTTTTCCCGGATGGTACAAGATCTCACAGTCGTAGTCCTTGACCAACTCGAGCCATCGGCGTTGTCGCATATTCAGGTCTTTCTGGGTGAAGAAATACCGCAGACTCTGGTGATCAGTAAAGACCTTGCACTGAGTGCCATATAGATAATGCCTCCATGATTTTAGCGCAAAGACCACCGCTGCTAATTCCAAATCATGGGTAGGATAATTCTTTTCATGTTCCTTTAATTGTCTAGAGGCGTAGGCAATCACCTTCCCATTCTGCATAAGTACAGCTCCGAGTCCTAGTTTGGATGCGTCGCTGTACATATCGAAACCCGTATCACTTTCGGGAAGAGTCAATATAGGAGCGCTAGTCAGCCTCCTTTTCAGTTCAGAGAAGCTCTTCTCACATTCGTCGGTCCAAATATATTTCCTGTCTTTCTTCGTAAGAGCTGTCATAGGGGCTGCAATCCGAGAGAAGTTCTCTACGAATTTTCTGTAATAGCCTGCTAGCCCCAGAAAACTTCTGACCTCGCTGGCATTCTTGGGTCTGGACCAGTTACTTACGGCCTCAATTTTGATCGGGTCGACCATCACTCCGTCCTTGGAGATAACATGTCCCAGGAATGATACTTGATTCAGCCAGAACTCACATTTCGAAAATTTAGCATACAGTTGTTCCTTCTGAAGAATCTGTAATACTATACTCAGGTGCTCTGCATGCTCTTCGGAAGTCCTCGAATAAATAAGGATGTCGTCGATGAAGACGATCACAAATCTGTCGAGAAATGCCGAGAAAATCCGATTCATAAGGTCCATGAATATTGCCGGAGCATTAGTAACTCCAAACGGCATCACTACGAATTCATAATGTCCGTATCTCGTCCGGAAAGCAGTTTTGGGTATATCCTCATTTTTCACCCGGACTTGGTGATAACCAGACCTCAGATCGATCTTAGAGAAAACCGTAGCTCCCTTTAACTGATGAACAGGTCATCTATCATGGGTAAAGGGTACCTGTTCTTTATGGTCACATTGTTTAATGCCCGATAGTCGATACACATACGCATCGACCCGTCCTTCTTTTTGACGAATAGTACGGGAGCTCCCCAGGGGGAATGTAACGACCCGGCCCCTCGGCCCCTTGGGCGGCCCACTAGCGGCCCACTTGGCGGCCCAACTGGCGGTCCCTTGGGCGGCCCAACTGGCGGCCCACTTGGTGACCCCATATGTCGTCAACCGACGACCATTGGCCGTGCCGTTACTCACAAGTACTTCCCACCCCTGGCCAGTGGATTTTTGCCTTCCTCAGGATTCGAACTCTAGACCTCCAGGCTAAGTACTAGAGTTTATGAATCCTGATACCAATTGAGCTATAGCTCAATTGGTATTCAGGATTCACAAAGAACTAGATTTAAGCCTGGGTCTAGAGTTCGAATCCTGGGAAGGCAAAAATCCACGCCCAGGAGTGGGAAGACCTAGTATTGGTAACGGCACGGTCGACGGTCGACGGTCGAGACCGCCAAATGGGCCGCCAAATGGGCCGCCAAATGGGCCGGGTCGTTACAATAAAAAGGCGCCTTTTTATGTAGCGGCCCCGCCTCTATGGTCCCCGCAGGCAACCCTCTAGGCCGGCGACCCTACGGTCTTCCCACCCCTGGCAGTGGGTTTTTGCCTTCCCCAGGATTCGAACCCTTGACCTCCAGGACAAGTACAATAGTTCCTGAATCCTGGTAGCTCAATTGGTATCAGGATTCATAAACTCTAGTACTTAGCCTGGAGGTCTAGAGTTCGAATCCTGAGGAAGGCAAAAATCCACTGGCCAGGGGTGGGAAGTACTTGTGAGTAACGGCACGGCCAATGGTCGTCGGTTGACGACATATGGGGTCACCAAGTGGGCCGCCAGTTGGGCCGCCCAAGGGACCGCCAGTTGGGCCACCAAGTGGGCCGCTAGTGGGCCGCCCAAGGGGCCGAGGGGCCGGGTCGTTACAATAAAAAAGCGCCTTTTTATGTAGCGGCCCCGCCTCTATGGTCCCCGCAGGCAACCCTCTAGGCCGGCGACCCTACGGTCTTCCCACCCCTGGCAGTGGGTTTTTACCTTTCCCAGGATTCGAACTCTAGACCTCCAGGCCAAGTACTAAAGTTCCTGAATCCTGGTACCAATTGAGCTACAGCTCAATTGGTACCAGGATTCAGGAACTTTAGTACTTGGCCTGGAGGTCTAGAGTTCGAATCCTGGGAAAGGTAAAAACCCACTGCCAGGGGTGGGAAGACCGTAGGGTCGCCGGCCTAGAGGGTTGCCTGCGGGGACCATAGAGGCGGGGCCGCTATATAAAAAGGCGCCTTTTTATTGTAACGACCCGGCCCCTCGGCCCCTTGGGCGGCCCACTAGCGGCCCACTTGGTGGCCCAACTGGCGGTCCCTTGGGCGGCCCAACTGGCGGCCCACTTGGTGACCCCATATGTCGTCAACCGACGACCATTGACCGTGCCGTTACTCACAAGTACTTCCCACCCCTGGCCAGTGGATTTTTGCCTTCCTCAGGATTCGAACTCTAGACCTCCAGGCTAAGTACTAGAGTTTATGAATCCTGATACCAATTGAGCTATAGCTCAATTGGTACCAGGATTCAGGAACTATTGTACTTGTCCTGGAGGTCAAGGGTTCGAATCCTGGGGAAGGCAAAAACCCACTGCCAGGGGTGGGAAGACCGTAGGGTCGCCGGCCTAGAGGGTTGCCTGCGGGGACCATAGAGGCGGGGCCGCTACAGGGAATGACTAGGGCGGATAAGTCCCTTGTCAAGTAGCTCTTGTAGCTGTCCTTGCAATTCTTTCAACTCAGTCGGTGCCATTCGGTATGGTGCTTTCGAGATGGGGTTAGTACCAGGAATTAAATCAATAGCAAACTCAACATCTCTTTCAGGTGCTAACCCAGGTAAGTCGTCAGGAAATACCTCTGGATAGTTGCATACGACTTCAACGTCTTCTAGCTTCGGGTCCTCTGTAGGACGAGTATCAACCACATGAGCTAGAAATCCAGAACATCCATTCTCTAACATTTTCCTTGCTTTTAGAGCCGATAAGAATTTGCCAGTCTTCTTCTTCGGCTCGCCGATAAATTCAAAGAGAATTCCCATCTCGGGTCGGAAGATAACCCTTCATTTACGGCACTCGATAGAAGCGCCGTACTTATTCAAGAAATCCATGCCCAATATCAGATCATAATCGTCCATATCAAGCACTATTAGATCGCAGTAGAGCTCCCTATCTGCGATGCTGATCGGTGCGGCCCGCAACATTTGGGTAGAGGGCATCACCTCTCCCGAGGGCAATGTAGTCAGAAACTTGCAATCTAGTTCTTGCAGTGGCATATCATATCTCGTGGCATATAGCATAGAAATAAAGGAATGCGTTGCCCCAGTGTCAAATAATGCAGTAGCAGGATGACTGTAAATAATTATCTGACCTGTGACAACGGTAGAGGTAGTCACCACGTCTTCCTTGGTAAGCGAGAAAACCTGGGCGTTTGTTGTAGCAGGCGGGGCTTCTAATCGCCCCTGATAAATAGGGGTACCATCAATAGCAGCCTGCATATGGTGAAGCTGGGGAGGAGCACCTTTGTGCTGAATATACTGCTGCTGAGGTGCCTTAGCGGCAGCAGGACACTCTCTGGCAAAATGTCCTTCCTTCCCGCAAGTGAAACATCTCTTGGCACCCAATAAGCATGTCCCTAGGTGCATCTTCCCACAGGTGGCACAAGGAGGGTACTTAGGCTTCTTGCCTTTCGAATCACCAGTAGGCTTATTCCATGGCTTCCTTTTTCCATTGTGGTTCTTCTTCCAGTGGGGGTTGGTGTTCTGAGTCCTTTGATTTGCCGACTGACTTTGGTTCTGTATACTGGCTGGGGGCCTGCTTCTGCTGGCTGATATTCTTCAGATAATGCTCAGCATTCAGGGCGCCGCTGACTAGCTCCTCTACAGTCTGTGGCCTATGAACGCCACCGGCTACACTCAGAGTGATGTCGGGCCTAAACATTCTCAGCATTAATCTGATCCTTTCCCTTTCAGTACTGACCAGTTCCGGACATAATCGTGCTAGTCGGTTAAATTTTTGGACGGCCTCGTTGACAGAGAGATTCCCTTGTCGAAATTCGGTGAACTCATCAAAATGCCTGTTAGTCACCCTCATATGGAAGAACTCCTCCAGAAATTCAGACTCGAAATCCTTCCATTTCATTTGGTCCACTGCTCTTCTGGCCTTCACCCGTTCCCACCACATCCGAGCATCGCCGGAGAGGCAGAACGAGACACACTTGACCTTCTCGTGTTCCGGTCAGTCAAGAAGTTCCACGGTGCTTTCGACTGTTTTGAGCCAGGACTGAGCGTCCCACGGCTCGCAGGTACCGGAGAACTTGTCCGGCTTCAGTCGCTGCCATTGTATCAAATAGGCTTCCTGTCGGACGGCTCTGGCCATAGTGTCCGAGGGCGCCTGTGCAGTCGGAGGCTCAGTGGCTATGGCGTTCTGACTTCCCGCAGGGGTGGCAGTGTTAGTCTGTTGGGTCATCAGAGTGTTTATCATCTGCTGCTGCTCAGTGACCTGGCGCTGCAGCTCAGTGATCACCTGTATCAGATCAGGTGGGGGTGCTGTCTCGTTACCCCTAGTACTACGCCTTCTAACCATATCTATTATACAGACAGTAAATAGATAGTTATAAGCATTAATACTACTTTGTTAGGCAAGCATCAATCATCTCTATCTTATGCAAGCATATACCATCTCTGTTCATGAAATAAAGTAAAGTAAGGTGAGTTAGGATTTCTTACTTGGAAGCGGCAGGAGGAAGCTTGATGTGTGTGTGGTGGAGGGGAAATCTGCTCTGATACCAACTTGTAACGCCCGCCCTTATATCTACCCTAAAGGCGGGGTTACGGGTCCATACATTCATATCATTTACCATGTTAAGCATGTATATCAAGTAGGACAATTACAATGCAGGAATAGTAGTAAGCATGCTTGAGCAAAAACCTATCATTTGTCGACATGCATTTACAACATAATAGCAAATCATTTAACTTCGTAGTTTACTGGTCTAAACATGGTTTGAGCAAGATAGAGCATGGCATAATCTAAACATAACTTACTGCAAGTGATTCAATTAAACACTATAGCATGGAATCTCAAGTAGGGATGTAGCATGTGTTATCTAACATGACATAGGTTCCATAACTCTAACTTGACCAATAGTAGAGTAGACATAGTCATCACACAATCAATATATAGTAATACAACTTGAAATCTTTTAGAGGAAGCAATTTGGATTCTAAACAAAAATGGTAGATAAGAATCCTTCTTTCTTTCCCGAGCCATCACCACACACATCCCTTAGCTTTCCCTCTGCCTCTTCCTTTAGTTCAAGTATTTCTTACCGCTATCTGCAGCATAAGAAAACAACATGAAACTAGTAAGCAAAACATGCTTAGTAAGAATCCGGGCCTACTCGCAAAATCCATATCGTTACATCATATCATGTACACAGTAATCAAGATAGAATTATAAGCATCATAAGCATCACATCCAATATTTCTCAGTGCTTGCATCATAAGCTTTCTAAGTGCTTTACAAAACAAGATCTTCACATAATCAGAGAAAATGCTTTTCAAAAGGTTCCATAAAGGTAAATACTTAAAAATATAGCGTCATCTAGGGCCCAGTTGTAGTACCACATCAAGCGCGCTCCCTAATGAGTTGGGGTAGCGAGCCACCAATCTAATTAGGGCAGGACCCTTCCGTCCTACCAATGCCATGACCTTCAGTTAACATGCACATTGGATTTTGTTTAACGACCCCCTTCCGAGTCGGGTACACAACTTCAAAGTAAAGTATCTTAACATGTAATTACATATATATGTATATGCTTAAAGGTACTCTTAATAACATCTTAAAGGGACACACCACTCATCAAGGGTGCTCATGATCCCCTAGGGACACACCACACATTTAGGGGTGCTCTTGATCCCAATTTCAATAGAGTATCCTTTTTCAAGCATATTATCAAACACATCATGTTCATATCATCAAGGTGCCCCATGGGCTATAAGGCATGCTTTTATACCTAACAAGATAGGTCACATAAATTATACACACATCATATAAGTGATAGCATGCTTCATGGTTTCATTAAGTACTTCCCAACCCTAGAACCATGGTTGGCCGAATAGTGTAAGGGTAGGGAATTCTTTGATTTTTCAATCAAGCATTCATTCAAGCATTTCTACAAACACCTCAAGTGCACTTCATGTTAACAATTGAAACATGGTTTATAGTTCAAGTGGGGTCAACTCTCACTAACCCCTTTTTCCTACACCTTGGCCGAAACCCATACAAGCCCTAAACCCTAGCTTTTGTTATCACAAAATGAAGGGACACATCATATAGGTATACCCTAAGTTCCAAGGGGTCTTCACATGCATCAAAGAGTAACCAAACACTTCCCTTTGGAAGTGGCCGAAACCCTCTACAAGGACAAACCCTAAACCTTAGTTGTTGTCATCACAAAATGAAGGGTCACCACATATGAGTATACCCTAAGTCTTAAGGGTTATTTTCATGTATTAAAAAGTAGCCAAACACTTCCCTTAGGAAGTGGCCGAAACCCTCTACAAGGACAAACCCTAGGTTTTGTTCTTGACACCATGAAGAAAAATCCATCTACATGTATACCCTAAGTCTCAAGGTCTTCCCATGCATCAAGGAAGGAACCAAAGCCTCCCTTGAAGGTGTTGGCCGAAACTTACAAGAAGGAAAACACCCATTTCAAAATCAATCAAAGCATGGCAATCACACAATAACGATTACACTGCAGGCGAGAGGACACTTACATCCTTGCGCTGGAATTTCACCTTCTCTTTAAACGTAGGGTACCCTAGACTTGGAGGGCAAGTGAAAATCCTTTTCTTCAAACTTTCTCTAGGGCTCCTTGGACTTAGTAGAGGGCAAGGTCTTGGAGGGTCTTCTTCCTTCCAAATTCCCTAGGGTTAGAACCCTAGGGTGTGTTGTTCTCTTTTTTTTGAAAATGCAAGGGAGAAGAGTCTTCTTGATTTTTTCGAAAATGGAAGTGGGGAAGAAGAAGGAAAAAGTGTAACTTCCTTTCCCCCTCTCTTATTTATACTCTTCTCATGAAGAGGCATGTCTCTTCGCTTCCCTCGATTTAACAAGAATGTTTCTTATTCTCTCAACAAGAAACATTGCTTGGTTCATTGGTTATGACATGGTGAGTGCAACTAGGAGGTTCAAAGTTCAATCCTTGCTTCCTCCTTTCTACCTCTTCTTTTTATCACAATTTACACTAATCCATATCAAAGCCCATTAAGCCAATCCCATCATGAAATTTCATAATATTAATAATATTTCATGGATTCATAATATTTCATAATATCCCATAAATATTATTTCATAATATTTTTAATATTTCATATTCATGAATCCATAATATTTCATGATAATATTTCATGAATTTCATAATATTTCATATTCATAAATTCATAATATTTCATGATAATATTTCATGATCTTCCATAATAATATAAATTTCATGATATTTCATAACATTCTATATGGGAAAATTTTGGGGTGTTACATATAGACCTTACATCCAAAGACCCTAAAGTAGTGGACTTATGGAACTCTCCCATTCCACAACTCAAAGGGTGTTTTGCCTAGGAACCTATGTACCAAAACCCGGTTTTGAATGTAACAAGCGGTATTAACTGCTTCGGCCCAAAGTAGCTAGGAAGGGAATATGCATTAATCATAGTTCTAGCAGCTTCTTGTAGGGCTCTGTTTCTCCTCTCAACTACCCCATTTTGGTGAGGAGTCCTTATGCATGAAAATTCATGCTTATATCCATTTTCTACACAAAAGTGTGAGAAACTTGAATTTTGGAACTCCCCACCGTGGGCACTCCTAATTCGGTTAATTTTGAAATGTTTTTCATTTTCTACTCTTTTACTGAATCCTATAAAGATTTCTAAGGTATCGTCCTTATGTTTCATAAAGAAAACCTATGTAAACCTAGAAAAGTCATCTACTATAACTAAACAATATTTACTCCCTACTAGTGAGGGAGTACTATGGCAATCAAACAAATCAATGTGTAAGAGTTCTAATGGTAAAGTAGTAGTGGTTAGGATTTTACCTTTGTGTGATGATTTTGATTGCTTACCCTCTTGGCATGCATCACACAATTTGGTCTTCTCATACTTGATCATAGGTAGCCCCTTCACCAACTCTTTCGTGGCCACTCTTGCAATGCTTCTCATGTTGACATGTCCAAGCCTCCGGTGCCATAACCACCCTTCTTCATCTTTAGACATGAAACACTTAGCCAAATTGTTAGTAGCATAAGCAAGATCAAGATAATACAAGTTAGCCTCTCTATACCCTTCTAGTATGACATTATCGGATTCACTTTGTCTTATTAGGCACTTCCTAGCATGAAATTCAACCCTATAGCCCGCATCACATAACTGACTTACACTAAGTAAATTAAACTTCATGTCTTTGATTAAAAGTACCTTATGTATGGGAATTTTAGAAGATACCTCAATGGTGCCCCTACTAATAATTTTCAGTTTTCCACTATTTCCAAAGGAGACCATCCCTTCTCTTAAGTAGCTAATAGTAGTGAACTTGCTCACATCTCCGGTCATATGTCTTGAGCATCCACTATCTACATGGTTGAGGCCTCCTTCACCTTTACCTATACAACATGGAAAACATACTCTTTTGGTACCTAAATTTTGATCCACAAGCATCATTTAAAAATCTCTTAGGTACCCATGCCCTCTTGATGTTTCCCTTAGTCCCTTGCTCCTAGATCCACCAATCCTACCCATGAGTGAGATAAAGGCCACTTCCTTTGTCTTTGGCCTATATCCTAATCCGGCCTTGTTATAAACAGCCCTTTGACTATTAATTATCATATCTAAGTTGCTAGACCCCACTTGAAATTTTCTAAGTGCCTTTGTGAGGTCCTCTACCTTTTTCCTTAGTTCCCTATTTTCAATTTCAAACCATGAATCATGTGATGTAACAGAACAAACATGTAAGTCTTCCTTAAGTTTGTAGACTCTACTCTAAGCATGGCAATTTCATCTTTTAGGTCCTTGATCTTACTTCTAGCTTTAGCTAAATCCATGTTAGTGCTAGAAATAATTTTAACTAATGTAGAGGAGGGTATGTAATGCCCGCCCCTCCTCGCCTTATCAAAAGGTAAAGGCGGCGCTACGCGAACATACATACATAATATATATCTTAATGCAATGGAATAATTTAAACCATGTAAACATATCTTAAAACATGGGAGCATGCTTGTATTATACAAACAAACATAAAACATAGTATGGTATATTGTTGGATCAAGAAACACGATAGAGGGGGGGGTGGTGAATATATTGAAAACATTTCGGATAAGAAAGAGAAAACACAGCGGAATTAAAACACACAAAGAACACAAGTAATTTTACATGGTTCGGAGTCGCGGTCGGCTCCTACTCCAAGGCCCACGGTCCTTGACTGTTTAATGTGGGCAATTCTATATTCGCGCAAAGGTTTACAGATTTAATACAAGAATAGTGCAGTAAGTAAATGAATTACACTTTTCATTACCGACGCCCTGATGCGGATCGTACTTCGGAGCAGAGGGTCGTCGTTGGCGCTGGAATGTCGAGAACGGAGTTTTTCGGAGTAGAGCGCTTGAACGAAAAGCTTAGAGGCGTTGGAAAAAGTGATTAAGAGGCCTTAGGGGTCGAGCCCCTTTTATAGTGCTCCTTGGGGCGCCTGCCACGTGCCTTCGGATCCGAGAACCTCTATCCAAAGCTTGGTCAGTGCTTATCCCCTTCGAATCGGCTCTGGAGCTGACTGGGGCGCCCGGGACCTCCCGGGCACCCAGCTTGACTGGATCCGTTGGCTTCGTGGCTGAAGCTTCGACTCATCTTTGGCTTTGACCTTGGGCACCCGGGACCTCCCGGGCGCCTAGCCTAGTGTTGATTCAAAGCGCTTCTTGCTTTACTGCTGTTTGGCTTTGACCTTGGGCGCCCGGGACCTCCCGGGCGCCTAGCCCAGGTGCCTACCCCTCTCCTTTGGGGCTTTATGAGCTGCAGAAATACACTCCTTCGGTCCCTACATTCAAGGTTAGTACCAACACAAATAAGGCAAGAATATTAGTTAGTTTTTACAACCCTAGCTATCTTGGTTCTAACTTCGGGTCTCCCAAATGGAACCCTAGGTTGAACCGACGCCTACTGTTCCCTTGACGGGGAACACGTCCTCACCTACTCCTCTCAGAAGAGTTTACCTTTTGCCAACCGGCTCCTCCGGTTGGACTTTTGCCCAGCAGCCCTTCACCAGGTGCCTAGCAGCCCTTCGCCAGGTCTTCAATGCCTAGGAGCCCTTCGCCAGGTGCCTAGCAGCCCTTCGCTAGGTCTTCGATGCCTAGCAGCCCTTCACCAGGTGCCTAGCAGTCCTTCGCCAGGTCTTAGATGCCTAGAAGTCCTTCGCCTGGTGCCTAGCATCCCTTCGCCAGGTGCCTAGTAGTCCTTCGCCAGGTCTTAGGGTTTCGACGCCTAGCAGTCCTTCGCTAGTTGCCCAGCTGCCCTTCGCCAGGACTTCTTTCTATACACTCAGTGAACACATTAGACCAAAATAACATCTCAACTCTTGAACCCTTTGCCATTATCAAAACCCAGGTTTGACTTAGGTGCTGGGTACACCAACAATCTCGCCCTTTTTGATTTATGGCAACTTGGTTCAAAAAGTTAAGTTAAACAAAAAGCAGGTAAGTAAGTAACCTAAATTTTATTTCCTCCCCCTGAAATAAATCTCCCCCTATATTTTTCAAAATTCCATGGGGTTTTTGAAAAAGTTTCTAAGTCTTAACGTGAAGTGTTTTTCAAGTTTTCAACACTTAGAAAATTTTTAAGAACATGTTTTTAAGTTAGAAAAACATTTTCAAAATATTTTGAGTCAGAAAATTTTCAGGGGAATTTGAATTTTACATTTAGAAGATTTTCGACCAACCAATGATTTGGAATAAGTACTTGGAATAAATCTTTGAAAGCTAGAAAGTGTAAGTACTTAGAAAATTTTTCTGACAGTTTAAGAAAGCATAAGTACTTAGAAAATTTTTTAAACACTGAATTTATTACTTAGAAAAATTTCAGAAAATTTTTCAGGGTAAGTACTTAGAATAATTTTTGAAAGCAAGTAAAATTAACTTTCAAAATGAACTTAAGTAGTTAAAGAGCTTTGCTTTTTGTAAAATAGGAGATAAAAGTTTTTGAAAAAAAATTAATTTTGGAGAAAAAAAATTTAAAAGTTTTGAAAATTTCTCGAAAATTTCTCTCCTTTCCAATCTCTCCCACTTTGCTATATATCAAAAAAATATATAGCAAAAAATAGCATTGAAATTGAGTAATTAAGGTAAAAATACTGTACTGAACCAATTCTAAATTTAAACTGGACCAAATCAATTTGAATTTCTACTTTCGGGTCCTGTCTAACTCAATTAGCTACTTACTAACTGTTATAAACAGTAGCTTTCGCTAGGGTTAGTCAAGTTAAGTGATCTGATTAAGTAAAATTTTCTAAGCTTGACACTTAACTTGATTACTGTTTAGTTGGTATTTAGTGCCCCAATTACTACAGATGCACTGACTTAAAGCATCTTGAATTAAGGCAAAGACCTAAGCATCTCAACCCATTCTAGGTGATTAATCAAAAGTACCCTAAGGTGCTTGTGAGATGCTGGCTTCTAGATCTATAAGTGCATGCAGTTCTAGGGTTAGGGCCTAGGCTAAGTCCATTTTACGAAAAAGCCCTAGTTTTGAAGGGGTAATTTTATTAAAAAAACTAAGTCAAAAAAAACATTTTAAATAACAAAATAAGAAAAAAAATTGATTTTGCAGAAAATAAGACAGTTTTTGAAAAAAAAACTTAGAACAGTCCTATTCTACCAAGCATAACCCTAACTGCCTTCTTAGTAAGCTAAACTCAGACTCAGGTAGAGGTTTGGTGAATATGTCAGCTAAGTTAGATTTCGAGTTTACATGCTTAAGGACTATTTCCCCCTGGCTACATGATCTCTTATGAAGTGGTGTTTGACTTCTATGTGTTTAGTTCTTGAGTGTTGGATTGGATTCTTAGTTAGATTAATTGAGCTTATATTATCAATGTAGACCTGAGTTTGGGTGTAGTTAAGCTGGAAGTCTTTAAGAATGTGCATCATCCATAAGAGTTGTGCTACATACTCTTCTAAAGCAACATACTCAGCTTCAGTTGTGGAGAGTGCTACACAGTGTTGCTTTCTTCTACACCAACTTAGTAGACTATTTCCTAAAAGTTGGCAGCTTCCATTTGTACTCTTTCTATCTAGTTTACAACCAGCATAGTCAGAATCCGAGTATCCTGATAGGTCAAAAGTTGAGGTCCTAGGATACCAAATCCCCACATTTAGGGTGCCCTTAATGTATCTTAGTATTCTTTTTAGGGCTTCTAAGTGCATTTCCTTAGCATAGGTTTGGTATCTAGCACACATTCCTACAGCAAAAAGGATATCAGGTCTGCTAGCTGTAAGGTAAAGTAGACTACCAATCATACTTCTATATAATTTAAGGTCTACGGGTTTACCATCAGGGTCATTATCTATTTTTACATTTGTGGTCATAGGGGTACTTATGCTTTTGGAGTTATCCATTTTGAATTTCTTTATTAGCTCCTTAGCATATTTGGATTGATGGACATAATTTCCATCCTTAGTTTGCTTAATTTGTAACCCTAGAAAGAAGTTGAGCTCACCAACTAAGCTCATTTCGAATTCATTTTCCATTATTTTAACAAATTCTTTTAAGAAATTTGAGTTGGTGGATCCAAAGATTATATCATCACGTAGATTTGGGCAATAAAGATTTTTTTTTCTAAGGTCTTAATAAATAGGGTTGAGTCAATTTGTCCCTGGTTAAATTCCTTAGAGATGAGGTAGGTTGATAGACGTTCATACCAGGCCCTAGGTGCTTGTTTTAGTCCATATAGTGCTTTAGTGAGTTTGTAAATATGGTCAGGTTTTTCTAAGTCCTCAAAACCAGGGGGTTGTCCTACATAGACTTCTTCCTTAATAAATCCATTTAGAAAAGTTGATTTTACATCCATTTGGTAGAGTTTAAATCCTTTATGGGATGCAAAGGCTAACAACATCCTAATGGACTCAAGTCTAGCTACTGGGGCATAGGCTTCATCATAGTCTAACCCTTCGACTTGACTGAACCCTTTGGCTACTAAGCGGGCTTTATTTCTAACTATTTCTCCTTGATCATTTAGCTTATTCCTAAACACCCACTTAGTGATAATAATGGATTTGCCCTCAGGTTTAGGTACTAGTTCCCAGACTTGGTTTCTTTCAAATTGGACTAACTCTTCTTACATCGCTTTGATCCAATCGGGATCAGGTAAGGCTTCCTCTATAGTCTTAGGTTCAATTTTTGAAATCATTACAATCTGACTAAGATTTCAATAAGAGAACCTAGTTGTGACTCCTAAGGTTGGATCACCCATAATTTGATCAGTTGGGTGACTTAGTCTGGGTTTCTTAGTTTTTCTATTACTTGGTTCAGCCTCAGGTCTGGCTGGTCGGTTCGGTTCAGTGTTTGGTTCAACTACTTGGGTTGGTTCAATTATTGGTTCAATTGACTCAATAGTTGGTTCAATAGTTAGTTCATTTAGGGGTTCAATTAGTGGTTCAACAATTTGTTCATTATCTTCATGTTTACTATTTGATGCATTTAGATCTTAATTATCAGATTTTGAATTAATTTCCTCATCAAATATTAGATTTGTTGTTTCTTCAAGTTTGTTAGTTTGTTTGTTGTAAACCTTATAGGCCCTACTAGTTGTTGAATATCCAAAGAAGACCCCTGGGGTTGACTTAGATTGGAATTTACCTAGATAGTCCTTGATGCTTAGAATATGTGTTGATGCAGTCTGACCCTGATTGTTGTTTTGGTATTGACACCGATTTTAGTTTAGGTTAATAGATGATTGGGATTAAGTCCTGGTCGGGGACTAGTCACACCTAGTGGGACTAGGTAGAGTGGAAAAGACCTAGTGGGACTAGGCATACCTAGTGGGACTAGACATATCTAGTGGGACTAGGTGGAAACCATGGCTTGGGAAGCCAGGTCCTAGCTTGAGAAGCTAGGTTGGATGAAATCCTGGCTTGGGAAGCCAGGTCCTAGCTTGAGTAGCTAGGTTTGATGAAACCCTGGCTTGGGAAGCCAGGTCCTAGCTTGGGAAGCTAGGTTGACTGAAATCCTGGTGAGTGAAGCTAGGTCCTAGCTTGGGAAGCTAGGTTGAATGAAGTCCTGATGAGTGAAACTGGGCACGGAGTCTTGGTCCGAGGGACAGAGCACGAGTCAGAGAAGGCTGGGAGCTCGTTCTCTTAACTTAGAGTGGAATTGGTTTGGCTGGATTAGTCTGGTGACCGTTCAAGGAAGTTGGGACGAACTCCCTTTGCTGATCGGTCCGGTGACCGATCCAGAGATGTCTGACCGTTCTGGTGAACGATCAGAGGGAGAGCCAAATGCTACTAATCGGCTCCTGATCGTTATGGTTAACGATCAGGGAGAGGTTGTTAGTGATATGAGAGAAGTGTCCTAAGGCAATCGCCTTATGATGTAAACATTTATATTAATAAATGATAATTTACTATTTGAGTATACATGTTTTGTGTATTTGATTGGGATCTTAAACTCATCTACTGAATGTCCGCAATACAACTCATAGCATAAGAGAATTTGTGATGGGATCACAACTAGTGATTATCTCTAAATGTGCAATTGTGAAGTATTGAAATTATCCCTAGTCGATGAATTGATAAAAACGGACACTATCAATTCTGTTGAGACTAGCATGGGTTATTCTCTAATCAGCTGATTTTCATTGGCTGGTGACATTGGGATGTCCGGAGATAAACATGGATGCTAGTTAAGGGAACTAGTTCATTGGAGTGACTAGCTGTAAAACTTCATATGGTTATCTATAAAGATATGTCAATGAAGTTCTTACTGCAGCTTAAGTGCGATGTTCCTTTGACTTGCGGTGTTCAAGTCATCTTGGTCATGGAGACTTATACTTTAACATCTTAAGCAAGCATCTCCAAGGAGGTGTGGACCCAGGATGATTGGGTATAAGCCGAAGTGCCCGAAGATGTTTGAACAGCCTACAAAGGATTCACCACTCCTTGCGAGGAGATGTATACCCAGTCCTATCGTCGGATTGTTACTCAAAACCTCTGGCCAGACTATATCATGTTTAGAGTGCGAGTCTCTTACATGAGAGTAATTAGAAATCCAAAGGACGAGAAAGACACTACTTGGGCTAGATGTGACGTAGTCAGCCTAGTGTGGACTGACACCATAGACCGTGTCCTGAACCAAGTGGGTATAAGGTGGTGAAGGGAATGGGGCTCGATTCATTGGAGCTGCTGAAAGATTTCAGAATAATTTCTTCTGAGGTCAAACCGTTGATCTTTTGATTAATTGGGGATAATGATGTACTACTAGGTGCCACTCATGATCGTTCTATAATTAGTTGATTATAGACGGCCAACATAAATCGAAAGCCTATTTAGTCACACGCAGTACGAGTAATCCGAGGGATTTAAAACGAGTTGAAAATTGAATTTTCCGATCAAGAGAAATAAGTCGAATCTGAGTTAATCAGAGGCGCAATGGAAACTAAAAATGGCTAAGTGTTTTGAAGGCTTTTTGGGTGAATTAAAATGGCTAAGTGTTTTGAAGGCTTTTTGGGCGAATTAAAATGGCTAAGTGTTTTGAAGGCTTTTTGGGCGAATTAAATGTGTTTAATTCGCGATCGGTTCGGGTCGGTTTTGGCCGGCCAAAGAGGGTGTTAACCCTCCTTGGGTGGCCGGCCAATAAAGGGAGAATAAACCAATTTAATTGGTTTAATTAATAAAATAAATCTAGCGCTATTTATTTTATAAATTATGGATGAATAAATTTGTATAAAGAAATTTATATAAATAAATTTGTAGAAATTTATTCTTTTTATGGAAGTTAAAATAATCCATGAAATGGTTTATTTTAATTTTATAAAATCAATTATGAATTGATTTTTCCATAATAAGAAATTTTATAAATTTCTTATAAAATTTATTCCATAATTTAAAAGAGAAGAAGAATTTGTTTTATTATAAATTAGTTATAATAAGACTCGGCTTAAACGGAATAATTAATAAGAGAATTTATAAGATAAATTTCTTATAACTAATTCCGTTAATTCGGTTTAGAGGGAGACTTAGCAAAGGAGTTGCTACTATATAAAGGAACCAAAGGCAAGCCCTTATTCCCAATCAACTAATCAAGTTGTGAAGAGCTCTCCCTCTCTCTCTTCTCTTCTCCCCACCTAGGGCCGGCGCCCTCTTGGAGTTTTAGTGCTGGTGCCCTCTTGAAGAACAAGGGCTGGCGCAACCCTCTCCTCCCCTTGTGAGTTGCCGTGAGCTTCAAGAAGAAGGGGAACCCGAACAAGAAGAAGAAGAAGCGGATAGCGACTCCTCTCTTCTCGGAATTCGATTCCGTTACTTCGTTGGTTAGATTCCTAATCATTCTCTTGTACTTCCTTGTTGTGCCTATAGAGAATCTAGTAGTTCTCGTCGGCACAAAACTCGTGACTTTGCGAAGTCATCCCGATGAAAACTCGGCGTGGACGCGAATAGAGGCGGAGCTTCCAAGGGACGCTACGGTTGGATCTCGTCCCTTTCTTCGAGTTACGAAAGGTATAAAGTAAATTAGTTTACTTTTCCGCAAAGTTTTATTTTATGATTATGTCAACACACTATAAGGTTGCATGCTAGATACGAAGTTAAAATAATTTAGGAAATTATTTTATGCAAACTCTTCCGCTGCACGTAAAAATTTTAAATTTTACGAACTCGTATCCTTGTCAACATGCACCCGGTCCCAACAGTGGTATCAGAGCCGGTTAGTGTTTGACATTATCATATAATTGTTTTGTGGAAAACTTTGTCATGATCTCAATTTCGGAAAAAATTTTCAATTATGGAATCTTTCAAATTATAATAAATTTTAGATTTAGGAATTTCAAAGTTTGGAAATCCTCATGAAATTTCGCAAACGTTTGAAATTTTCTAGTTTCTGAAATTTTATAAAAATTGTGAAAACTTCCCATCCTTGAAAACTTTCCAATTTTGGAAAATTTTCTATTTTAGAAATTTTCCAACTTTGGAAATATGTAAGTTTTCTTTGTACCAGAAACTTACAATTATTTTGAAAACCAATTTATGAAATCTCGTAATTTTGGGCACTTTCTTTTAAGAAAGTCTAGACAAATTCATGGACAGTTAATTGACAATTAAATTTGAATTGGTCTTTAAATTGACAACAAAATTCTTTATTTTGGATTGAGCCTCGGGGAGCCATCCAATTTAAAGTTAGTTGTTGTAATTTAATTTCCCAATTTTTAATTGAAATTATCATGTTTGATTTCGATTGAGCCTCGGGGAGCCGTCCAATTGGATTTACAACAAATTATTTTTCTTTGGGTATCTGAGCCTCGGGGAGCCACCCTTAGAAAACGATTTGTTGTAATTAATTAAATCCATGAATAAAATATGTTTTAAAAGGTGATGCTCTTACATATTGTTGTCTCCAAAATTAATTAGGAAAATGGTTTCCTATAGAGTTTCTTAAATGAGATTTTCATGAAAATAATATGTGGTTGAATTAAGGGAATTATCTCTTAATTTAATAAGTTTTGATATAGAGAAATCAAAGTCTTGAACATATTATTTCCGAAATTGATTATGACAATTTAGGAAATTGTTTCCCAAAACAATTCCTTTATTAAAGTATGTGATTAGAATTAGGAAATCCGGTTCCTAATTCAATTAATGAGACTTGATAACTTAAGTCACATACATACTTTATTGAGGAAAACGTTAGTCATGACATATGTCATGAATGTGCTTAGAAAAGATGAGACCCAAAACCCCTTACAAAATATTAAGGCTAACACCTTCCATTAATATGGTTAGAACCGGAGTTTTGTTTCTCGTTTGGGTTGATGGACACATCCATGCCCGACTTGAACCTCAACATGTTCAAACCATGGAATTAGTTTATGAATAATATAGTTGGAGTCAGAGGTCAATCCTTAGTTTTGGTTGTTGGATACATCCAAGCCTAACTAAACGGTTGAATGAGCTCCAACCATATTAAAACTATTTCTTGATTAATGGGTCAGCCTTAAGCTTGGATCATCGATTTGTTGTGCCACAGCCAAGGTCGATGTAAAGAGAGGTGCAGTTGGGTGCTATGTAAAATGTTACATACTTGTTAATGAGTTAACAACCCAATGATTTATGCAAACATTCAATTAGTTGATAGCATAAAGTGATAGTTACATATATGTGATATGTAATCGGTGTAATTACCTACCTTCATAGCTAAGAAAAACTTGATGGCGACAGTCATGGTTGTTCTTATCTATGGTTGGATATCAACCTATTTGGAGATGTTCCTACGATCTCCCGAATTGATAATAAGGGTTATTCAATTTGAAAAATAAATAGGATTTTATTAATGTATGTTGATACATTCTTTAATCAATCTTCTCACATAAGCTCAATTTGTATTTCTAGGTTAATCACTCGATCATGTCTTCTCTAAACTTGCGTTCCATTTTGGACACCAATAAACTGACTGGGCTAAACTTCATGGACTGGCTTCGAAACCTGAGGATAGTCCTCAAGGCAGAGAAGCTTGCTTATGTCCTTGAAAATCAACTTCCTGACCGTCCTCCAGAAAATGCAACTCCAGACCAATTGTTGGCCTATCAGAAACATGTGACCGATTCTGAACTTGCGAGTTGCATTATGCTAGCCTCTATGGTACCTGAGCTGCAGAAGCAGCATGAGCATATGGATGCTTATACCATCATCTTCCATCTTCATGAGTTGTTTGAAGAGCAGGCGAGATCCGAAAGGTTCGAAGTCTCCAGACTCCTCTTCACCACTAAGATGCAGGAAGGCACTTCTGCCTCGCAGTTTGTGTTAAAGATGTTGGGGTACATTGAGCGACTGAGCGCACTCGGTTTTGCAATGGATCATGAACTAAGTATTGACTTAATTCTGCATCGTTTACCCAAAAGTTATTCACAATTTGTGATGAACTATCGGATGAACAAGCTGGAGACCACCATACCTGAGTTGCTCAACCTGCAGAAGACTGTAGAGCCTTCTGTGAAGCAGGATCAGAAGACGGTACTGTTAGTTGGTTCCTCGAAGAAAGGTTCTAAGAGGAAGGCCAAAGAACAGAATAAAGGAAAGGAGAAAAAGGCCAAAAAGACTAAAAGGACACCAAAAGGCACTTGCCATCATTTTGGCAAGTAGGGTCACTGGCGAAGAAACTGCAAGGTTTATCTTGAGTCCTTGAAGAAGAAGGCATCTGATGCCCCATCTTCTTCAGGTATCTTCGTTATTAAATGTCACTCTATTTTGTTATTTTGTTCCTTCGTTAATAAAGAACATTGTATCTATTTCATGTTTGAATGAAAAGGGTTACCATTTAACTTTTAGTAACAATTGTTGTTACATAACTTTAAATGGTGTTCTTTATGGGACTGGAACTTTATGCAATGGAATCTACACGTTAGATTTATCCGGTGACATTTTCAATATCAAAGTAAGCAACAAGCGTGCACGAATAGATAATCGAATAGACTCCTACACATGGCATTGTCGTCTTAGCCATATAAGTAAGAAACGCATGACTGAATTACACCGATGTGGAATTCTGGAATCATTTGAACCCGGTTCATTTGATACATGCGAATCATGCTTAAAAGGCAAGATGGCCAAATTACCCTTTTCCGGAAAAGGTAATCCAGTGGGAGAATTGCTTGGTCTAATACATACTGATGTATGTGGACCAATGTCAACTCTTGCACAAGGAGGCTATAACTACTTCATCACCTTTATCGATGATCACTCACGATTCGGGTATGTGTTCTTGATGAAACACAAATCTGAAGCTTTTGAGAAATTCAAAGAGTTCAGAAATGAAGTAGAGAAACAACTTGGCAAAAGTATTAAGATACTTCGATCCGATCGGGGTGGTGAATACTTGAGTCAAGAGTTTCAAGATTATCTTAGGGACAATGGGATATTGTCTCAATGGACTCCGCCGTATACACCACAACATAATGGTGTGTCTGAGAGGCGTAACCGAACCTTGATGGACATGGTTGGATCCATGATGAACCATACAACTCTTCCAAAATCCTTTTGGGGATATGCACTTATGACAGCTGTTTACTTGCTAAACAGTGTCCCAACCAAGGTAGTCTCTACTACTCCATATGAGACATGGAATAGGAAGAAACCCCACTTAACTCATCTTAAGATATGGGGTTGTCCCGCTTATGTGAAGCGGAATGTATCAGACAAATTGGATGCTAAGTCTGATAAATGTCTATTTATTGGATATCCTAAGGAAACGAAGGGTTACCAATTCTATCATCCCTTGGAGCAAAAGGTATTTGTTTCAAGGCATGCTGCATTTCTGGAAAAGGAATTACTTTTACAAGAAAACAGTGAGAGTGACATTGAACTTGATGAAGTTCAAGAAACTCCAATAGACATTACAGAGACACCTAGTCTAGACCCACAACCAATACCTCATAATAATGAGCTATCAGTTGAACCTAAAACAACACCACCTCTTCGTAGGTCTGATAGGGCACACAATATTCCAGAGAGATACGGATTTCTCATAAGTGAATCAAACGACATGTTACTCATAAGCGATGATGAACCTATCAGTTATGAAGATATTCTAAAAAGTTCAGAAAGGGACAAATGGCTTGAAGCCATGAAGTCGGAAATGGATTCCATGTATGAAAACCAAGTATGGGACTTGGTTAACCCACCTGAAGGGATTAAGCCCATAGGGTGCAAGTGGGTTTTCAAGAAGAAAATCAACATGGAAGGTAATGTAGTTACCTTTAAGGCTAGATTAGTGGCAAAAGGATATCGTCAAAAATAAGGAATTGATTATGACAAAACCTATTCGCCAGTAGCTATGCTTAAATCCATTCGGATGCTCCTAGCCATAGCAGCTCATTATGATTATGAGATATGGCAAATGGATGTGAAAACAGCTTTCCTTAACGGAAACCTGCTTGAGGATGTGTACATGATACAACCTGAAGGTTTCATATCGGTTGATAAAACCAAAGTATGCAAGCTTCGACGATCCATATATGGACTGAAGCAAGTATCAAGGAGCTGGAACATCCGTTTTGATGAGACAATCAAAGAGTTTGATTTCTCACAAAATCCTGACGAACCTTGTGTGTACAGGAAGGTTAGTGGGAGTGCAGTCATATTCCTAGTATTATATGTCGATGACATCTTACTTATAGGAAACGATATATCAGTTTTACAAACAGTTAAAATTTGGTTGTCCAAAACTTTCTCCATGAAAGACCTGGGAGAAGCAACCTATATCCTTGGGATTAGGATCTATAGAGATAGATCAAAACGGTTGCTTGGTCTTTCGCAGTCTACATATATAGACCGAGTGCTAAAAAGGTTTAGCATGTCGGAATCCAAGAAAGGTTACCTTCCCATTAGGCATGGGATCAACCTTTCAAAGTCTATGTGTCCGCGCACAAAAGACGAGAGGATTTGCATGAATAAGATTCCCTATGCATCCGCAATAGGATCTATCATGTATGCTATGTTATGTACAAGGCCCGATGTATCGTATGCTTTGAGCGTCACAAGCAGATACCAGTCGGATCTAGGAATGGATCATTGGGCGGCTGTAAAGACAATCCTTAAGTACTTAAGAAGAACTAAGGATGTGTTCCTAATATATGGACAAGGAGATATGGTAATACGTGGGTATACAGATGCCAGTTTCCAGATAGATAAGGATGACTCCAAATCGCAGTCTGGATACGTATTTACTTTGAATGGAGGCACAGTAAGTTGGAAAAGTTCCAAACAAGACACCGTAGCGAATTATACCATGGAAGCAGTTTGGATCAAGAAGTTTGTCTCGAAACTTGATGAGGTTCCAACCATTGATGAAGCAGTGCCAGTTTACTGCGACAACAATGGAGCTATTGCAAAAGCAAAGGAACCAAGGTCTCATCAAACGATCCAAACACGTGCTTCGACGCTATCATCTGATCAAAGAGATTATAAGTAGGAATGACATACAAATTGAGAGGGTTCCCACTGAAAGGAATATAGCGGATCCTTTAACTAAGGCCTTGCCTCAAAGCAAGTTTGAGGGACATGTTAGAGCCTATGGTATTGGATACCGTAGCGATTGGCATTAGGCCAAGTGGGAGTTTGTTAGTGATATGAGAGAAGTGTCCTAAGGCAATCACCTTATAATGTAAACATTTATATTAATAAATGATAATTCACTATTTGAGTATACATGTTTTGTGTATTTGATTGGGATCTTAAACTCATCTACTGAATGTCCGCAATACAACTCACAGCATAAGAGAATTTGTGATGGGATCACAACTAGTGATTATCTCTAAATGTGCAATTGTGAAGTATTGAAATTATCCCTAGTCGATGAATTGATAAAAATGGACACTATCAATTCTGTTGAGACTAGCATGGGTTATTCTCTAATCAGCTGATTTTCATTGGCTGGTGACATTGGGATGTCCGGAGATAAACATGGATGCTAGTTAAGGGAACTAGTTCATTGGAGTGACTAGCTATAAAACTTCATATGGTTATCTATAAAGATATGTCAATGAAGTTCTTACTGCAGCTTAAGTGCGATGTTCCTTTGACTTGCGGTGTTCAAGTCATCTTGGTCATGGAGACTTATACTTTAATATCTTAAGCAAGTATCTCCAAGGAGGTGTGGACCCAGGATGATTGGGTATAAGCCGAAGTGCCCGAAGATGTTTGAACAGCCTACAAAGGATTCACCACTCCTTGCGAGGAGATGTATACCCAGGCCTATCGTCGGATTGTTACTCAAAATCTCTGGCCAGAGTATATCATGTTTAGAGTGCGAGTCTCTTACATGAGAGTAATTAGAAATCCAAAGGACGAGAAAGACACTACTTGGGCTAGGTGTGACGTAGTCAGCCTAGTGGGGACTGACACCATAGACCGTGTCCTGAACCAAGTGGGTATAAGGTGGTGAAGGGAATGGGGCTCGATTCATTGGAGCTGCTGAAAGGTTTCAGAATAATTTCTTCTAAGGTCAAACCGTTGATCTTTCGATTAATTGGGGATCATGATGTACTACTAGGTGCCACTCATGATCGTTCTATAATTAGTTGATTATAGACGACCAATATAAATCGAAAGCCTATTTAGTCACACGCAGTACGAGTAATCCGAGGGATTTAAAACGAGTTGAAAATTGGATTTTCCGATCAAGAGAAATAAGTCGAATCTGAGTTAATCAGAGGCGCAATGGAAACTAAAAATGGCTATGTCTTTTGAAGGCTTTTTGGGCGAATTAAATGAGTTTAATTCACGATCGGTTCGGGTCGGTTTTGGCCGGCCAAAGAGGGTGTTAACCCTCCTTGGGTGGCCGGCCAATAAAGGGAGAATAAACCAATTTAATTGGTTTAATTAATAAAATAAATCTAGCGCTATTTATTTTATAAATTATGGATGAATTAATTTGTATAAAGAAATTTATATAAATAAATTTGTAGAAATTTATTCTTTTTATGGAAGTTAAAATAATCCATGAAATGGTTTATTTTAATTTTATAAAATCAATTATGAATTGATTTTTCCATAATAAGAAATTTTATAAATTTCTTATAAAATTTATTCCATAATTTAAAAGAGAAGAAGAATTTGTTTTATTATAAATTAGTTATAATAAGACTCGGCTTAAATGGAATAATTAATAAGAGAATTTATAAGATAAATTTATTATAACTAATTCCGTTAATTCCGTTAATTCGGTTTAGAGGGAGACTTAGCAAAGGAGTTGCTACTATATAAAGGAACCAAAGGCAAGCCCTTATTCCCAATCAACTAATCAAGTTGTGAAGAGCTCTCCCTCTCTCTCTTCTCTTCTCCCTCTTCTCTTCTCCCCACCTAGGGTCGGCGCCCTCTTGGAGTTTTAGGGCCGGTGCCCTCTTGAAGAACAAGGGCCGACGCAACCCTCTCCTCCCCTTGTGAGTTGCCGTGAGCTTCAAGAAGAAGGGGAACCCGAACAAGAAGAAGAAGAAGCGGATAGCGACTCCTCTCTTCTCGGAATTCGATTCCGTTACTTCATTGGTTAGTTTCCTAATCATTCTCTTGTACTTCCTTGTTGTGCCTATAGAGAATCTAGTAGTTCTCGTTGGCACAAAACTCATGACTTTGCGAAGTCATCCCGAAGAAAACTCGGCGTGGACGCGAATAGAGGCGGAGCTTCCAAGGGACGCTACGGTTGAATCTCGTCCCTTTCTTCGAGTTACGAAAGGTATAAAGTAAATTAGTTTACTTTTCCGCAAAGTTTTATTTTATGATTATGTCAACACACTATAAGGTTGCATGCTAGATACGAAGTTAAAATAATTTAGGAAATTATTTTATGCAAACTCTTCCGCTGCACGTAAAAATTTTAAATTTTACGAACTCGTATCCTTGTCAACATGCACCCGGTCCCAACAGAGGTCAGTAGGCTTCAAGGAGAAACTAGGATCGGTCAGACTGACCGAATAAATATCACGAGTTCCTCACATGGACCGATCAGGATGGATCCTGATCAGTCAGGGAGAGGTCTGATCGGTCTCCAGACCGATCAGGGCACAACCTTATCGGTCTGGTGACCGATCAGGGAAATTTGGTTGCGAAAGCTGTGGAATTTCTGCAATGTTGTGGATCGGTCCGGCGACCGATCCACGTTCTGTGATCGGTCAGGGTGACCAATCACAAGAACATCGCGATTCCTGGTTTCTCACTGTGGACCGATTAGGCTGGAGCCTGATCGGACTGGACCTGTCCTGATCGGTCTGGAGACCGATCAGGAGTCACTCTGATCGGTCCGGTGACCGATCAGTAGCTGACAGCTTTAACTCAAAAGCGCTCTCAGAGTTCTGATTGCGTTCTGATTTCCTACTGATACCTGTTCAGAGTCTTCTGATATTTGATCCTCTGTTGATTTGTTGTGCTAATGACCTGCTATGTGTGCAGATAACTCAGGTTCACTCAAGGGGAGTCAAACGGAGGATTTTGCTTCATCAGGTTTGGCAGTTTTCCTTCTCAGGTTTCAACGGGCGATTGCGCCATTGAGATGCTGACTGGGGCTCGGCTGAGGGAAGCTTAGGGAGTCCAGGAGAGGTCAGGGTAGCTGGGCAGTTGCAATTGAGCAGCTGGGAGTTGCAGAGAGGTGGCTGTGGCCTGGGATCAGTGAGCGGAGACTTAAGAGCTTGGTGCGAAGAAGTCCCGGAAACTATCGAACAGAAATGATTGAGAAGTTCTTGACCTTGTTGTGACATCTCTTTGAGCAAACAACTATAAATCTTGAGCAACATTCTGATATTTGAGCACTTGGAAGAAACAAGGAGCTCGGCGAGTCCATCAACAAGAAGACACGAAGAGCAGGGAGTTCTTGTGTGAGATCTGTGCTGAGTGGAGCTCGGTGAGGGGTTCGCTTGTGTTCTTTCTATCCTAAGTTCTCTATAAGCTTCCTTTTATTTCACTGTGCTTAATTTTTTCATTCTGTTGAAACGCTGTGGAGAGGTTACTCCACCGAGAAGGAGGTTGTTGGGACCGGGTGCATGTTGACATGGATGCGGGTTCGTAATTTTAAAATTAATTACGTACAACGAAAGGTTTAGCATAAATGATTTCTCTAATTATTTAACCACACATCTAAGCATGCAATTTTATCTTGTGTAGACATGATCATATATTTAAAATTTTGCAGAAACATAAACTAATTTACGTATTACCTCGCGTAACTCGAAGGAAGGGACGAGATCCAACCGTAAGCGTCCCTTGGAAGTTCCGCCTCTATTCGCGTCCACGCCGAGTATCTTCGGGATGACTTCGCAAAGCCACGAGTTTCATGTTCTCGAGAACTACTAGATTCTCTGAGAACGCGATAAGAAAAACCAAGAGAGAAGTCGGAAGACTAACCACAAAAGGATGGCCGGAATCAAAATTTCGGCGAAGCAAAAGAAGAGGCTTGCGGCAAAAGGATCCTTGCGGCAAACTCTAATTCCGGCAGCACCTTCTTCCGGCCAAGAGATAGTCGGAGCTTCCTTCTCTGGCAGCAGGTGGTGGTCGGCAGGGAAATGGCAGGGGTGGCCGGCTGGTGCTCTTTCTTGGGGCTGGTTGGCGCATGGCAAGAAGGGGAGAAGCGAAGGAGAGAAAGAGAGGGAGAGAGCCTATGCCTTCATCTCTTTAATTATTACCCAAGCCTTGCCTTGGGTCCTTTATATAGTGGCCTCTCAACCATCAAGCCTCTCAAATATGGAATAACTAATTCCATCATACCAAGTTTGATTTTATATCATGTTTAAAATCATATTTTAATTCATGATAAAAATCAATCATGTCTTTTCTCTCTTATGGAATAAATTTCCTTATCATAGTAAATCAATCCATGATTGATTTTATAAAATAAACCAATCCATGGTTCATTTTAATTTCCATGAAAAATAAACCAAATCTTGGTTTATTATATATATAAAAATTTATATCATCCATAATTTTATAAAACAAACCACACTTGGTTTATTTTATAAATTGAACCAAAAACTTGGTTCTCTCTCTTTGTTGTGACCGATCAAGCAAAGAGGATGGAGGCCCTCATTAGCCGGCCCATCCAAGCCACGCCCCAATGAATTAAACTTATTTAATTCATCTATTAAGTCTTCAAAAGACTTAGCCATTTTATGCTTCCGATGCGTCTCTGAAAAATTCAGATTCGACTTATCGTTTGGCTCAACCAAACCTAATCTCTCTTGATTGGAAAATCCAATTTTCAATTCGTTTTAAATCCCTCGGATTACTCGTAGTGCGTGTGACTAAATAGGCTTTCGATTTATGTTGGCCGTCTATAATTAATCAATTATAGAACGATCATGAGTGGCACCTAGTAGTACATCATGATCCCCAATTAATCGAAAGATCAACGGTTGACCTCAGAATGAATTCTGAAACCCTTCAGCAGCTATAATGAATCGTGTCCCATTCCCTTCACCATCTTTTACCCACTTGGTTCAGGATATGGTCTATGTGTGTCAGTCCACACTAGGCTGACTACGTCACACATAGCCCAAGTAACGTTTTCTCGTCCTACGGATTCTAATTACTCTTATGTATTTAAGAGATTCATACTCTGAACATGTCATGCTCTGGCCAGAGGCTTCGAGCAACAATCCGATGATAGGCCTCGGGTATACATCTCCTTGCAAGGACTGGTGAATCCTTTGTAGGCTGTTCAAACATCTTCGGGCACTTCGGCTTATACCCAATCATCTTGGGTCCACACCTCCTTGGAGACGCTTGCTTAAGATGTCAAAGTATAAGTCTCCATGACCAAGATGACTTGAACACCGTAAGTCAATGGAACATCGCACTTAAGCTGCAGTAAGCACTTCACTAACATATCTATATGTAGACTACCATATGAAGTTTTACAGCCAGTCACTCTAATGAACTAGTTCCCTTAACCAGCATTCATGTTTATCTCCGGACATCTCAATGTCACCAGCCAGTGAGAATCAGCTGATTAGAGAATAACCCTTGCTAGTCTCAATAGAATTGATAGTGTCCGTATTTATCAATTCATCGACTAGGGACAATTTCAATACTTCACAATTGCACATGTAGAGATAATCACTAGTTGTGAATTCATCACAAATTCTCTCATGCTGTGAATTGTATTGCGGACATTCAGTAAATGAGTTTAAGATCTCAATCAAATACACAAACATGTATACTCAAATAGTGAATATTCATTTATTAGAATAAATGATTACAATCATAAGGCGATTGCCTTAGGACACTTCTCTCATATCACTAACAGAGGTTTAATTCTATCCGGATTTTTCGGGGCTTGATCTGCCGACGATCAAGGGATCGCCCACCTCACGGGCACGCCAAGGAGTAGGGGCAAGTTATCCCCGAACCTTGTAAATCCTCTTTGTTAGCGTTTTGAGCTTGTGCTTAGGTTAGGGTTTTAGTTTCTGCAATACTCTGCTTTGTATTTGTCTTCCGCTGCTATTAACCCTATGTGTAGAGAACCCTTTAAAAGTTCAAAAAGTTTGTGTCTGGCTACATTCACCCCCCCCCCCCTCTCTGGCCATCCAAGCACCAACAAGTGGTATCAGAGCTTGGGGCTCTGTTCAAGCGGCTTAACATCCGAGAGCTATCAACAATGACTTTGAGAGAAGGATTTAGCACCACCTGACCTCCCTTCTTCGACGGATCCGATTTTCAATATTGGAGGTCTCGCATGGAGTACTACCTCAAGACCGACATTGGAATGTGGTTCTCTGTGAAGGAAGGCTTCATTCCTCCAAGAGACGCGGAGGGAAAAGAGTTGGAATCTTCACGTTGGTCGGCCGAGCAAACGCGCAAAGGAGAAGCCGATGCGAAGGTGGTGGTGACTTTGCAATGTGGAATGAACAAAGACCAACTAATCAAGGTTGGTCCTTTTACAAGCGCAAAGGATTTGTGGAACAAGCTCATCGAGCTTCACGAGGGCACCCGAGACTCGAGAATAGCCTGAGGGACTTGTTTCTTAATCAACTACAAAATCTCTCCATGAAGGAGAGTGAAACGGTAAGTGAACTTCATAGTAGATTCAAAGAAATTCTCAACGGTCTCCACTCCATTGACGAAAAGGTCGAGAACCGCGAACTTGTGAGGTACGTCTTAAAAACTTTTCCAAGGAATGCCTTGTGGTCATCCATGGTGGATGCCTACAAGGTTTCTAAGGACTTGTCAATTGTAAAATTAGATGATTTATTCTGTGAAATGGAGCTACATGAAATGGCTAACAAAGGCCCCAAGGAGAAGGGGATTGCATTTGTAGCAGGGGAAAAGATCAACAAGAAGAAGGAGAAGAAGAAGGAGAAGGAGGTTTCTTCATCTTCATCTTCATCCGAGTCCGAGGAGGATGGCAGTGAGTCTTCTTCCTCCGAGATGGCCAGCTTTGTAAGGAGGATGATGAGGAAGAGTCGGCGCTACAAGGGCAAAGGTAACCCTAGTGAAGTTAAAATTTATAAAGCTAATATCACTTGCTTTGAGTGTGGCAAGAAAGTGAACTACAAGAAGGATTGCTCAAAGCTAAAGAAGGAGGATAAATCAAAGAAAAAGAAGAAGGCCTTGAAAGCCACATGGGATGAATCATCCTCTAGCTCATCCGAAGAAGAGAAGGAGGAGAAGAATACTCGCCATGTGGCACTCATGGCTATTGAAGATGAGGGAAGCAGTGATGAATCCATGGACTTCTCAAACACGGCTTCATCATCTTCGGATGATGAAGAGGTAATCTCTCCCGAATTGGACAAATGTTATAGAACCATTGCATGTTTAATTGAATTGTTAAAGAAGTCAAAAGAAAAGGTTAAATCATTGAAAGTTGAAGTAGAACATTTGAAATCCTCTAAGGATGAGGATATTGATGATTTGTATGTAGAGATGTTAGAAGATGAGAACAAATCTTTGAAGAGTGAGGTTGAGAAACTCAAGAAAATTCATGAGAAATTCTCAACAAGCTCTAAGACTTTAGATATGATTCTAAATGCACAAAGGGTGGTTTACAACAAGGTCCGTATTGGTTACCGACCTAAAGAACCATCATTTGTTTCCTTAATGTCTAGGACTGATGTTAGACCACTTAAGACTCCTAGGGTTCAAAGGAAAGTGGTCAAGGCATGGGTGCCTAAGTCTTTCATTGTAGGTGTCTTAGGTCCCAAGATTTGGGTACCTAAATCTTCTATCTTTCGTATTGTGTAGGTCGTGATTGAGGGGGAGCATCTATCAACTTGGTTCGTTGATAGTGGGTGCTCCAAACATATGACCGATGATAGATCCTTATTCACTACCCTTCAAAGAAAAAGTAGAGGTAATGTTTGCTTTGGTAACAATGGTAGTCTTAAGGTTGTAGGGATAGGAGACATTCAAATATCCGAATGTCTTAGGATTAAGAATATCCTTCTAGTCAAGGGGATGACATTTAATCTCCTACGTGTCAGTCAATTGTGTGATGCGGGTTACACAATTGATTTTCAATCAAGTCAATGTCTAGTTAGACAACATGACACATTTGACACAGTACTAGTAGGCACAAGAGTAGATAATATTTATCAAGTTTCTTTTAAAAGTGCTACTAATGTTTCTGTTAAGTGTTTCATGTCAAGAGAAGATGAGTCCACCCTTTGGCACCAGAGACTAGCACACGTGAATATGAAGAACATCCGGAAGTTGGCTAATAAGGGACTAGTTCGTGGCTTACCAAGCATCAAGTACGAAAAAGAAAAGATCTATGATGCATGTCAAATGGGTAAGCAAACGAAATCTACACATAAAGGTAAAAGCACTGTAAGTACTAAAAGCACTATAAGTACTTCTACCGCTTTGGATTTACTTCACATGGACTTGTTTGATTGTAGCACTATTATCTCTTTGAATGGTAGTAGATATTGTTTTGTGATCATTGATGATTTTACTAGATATACTTGGACCTATTTTCTAAAATATAAGGATCAAACCATAGATGTTTTTATTTCAGTTTATAGAAGAGTTGAAAATGAAAAATCATCAACAATTAAAACAATTAGGAGTGATCATGGAGACGAATTTCAAAATCAAAAATTTTTAGAGTTTTGTCAAGAGAGAGGGTATAGACACGAGTTCTCTACTCCTAGAACACCACAACAAAATGGTGTTGTAGAGAGGAAGAACTGAGTCTTACAAGAGGCTGCACGAAGCATGCTCAATGAGTACTCTTTACCGAGTTACTTATGGGCTGAAGCTGTGAACACAGCTTGCTACGTGCAAAACGAGTCCTCATTCATAGATTTCTAGGGAAGACTCCTCACGAACTTTGGTTTGGAAAACCACCTACAGTTAAACATCTTCAGGTGTTTGGTTGTAAGGTGTTTATTCTAAACACCAAGGACCACCTTGGAAAGTTCACAGCGAAAGTTGATGAAGGGATATTGGTCGGGTACTCCCTCGTCAGCAAAGCTTACCTAGTCTATAACAAGAAGTCTAGATTAGTTGAAGAGTCTTCTGATGTTGTTTTTGAAGAAATTCCAAAAGCAAATGATCAATCAGAAGATGTTGAAGGAGTTCAATTCGAACTTAGGAAACTAGGTTTGAATGGAAGTCCAAGTGTTGTAGATGGTGGTGATGAGTCTGATGATGGTGAGCCTAGACAACCCATAGATCAGCCGGATCATAAGGCTAAGCCTATGTCTAGTGACACCATCCAAGAAGCACCACCAACACCAAGGTAAACTAGGTTAGCATCTAGTCATCCCCAAGACCAAATTGTTGGAGACATCCATCATGGGATTAGAACTAGATCATTCTTCAGGAATGAGGCTAATGAAGTTGCTCTAATTTTTGAAATTGAACATAGAAAAATTGACGAAGCATTAAATGATCCCGATTGGATCATTGCCATGCAAGATGAACTAGGTCAATTCGAGAAAAGTCAAGTTTGGGACTTAGTCGCTAGACCTAAGAAGACCACCATTATTGGAACCAAATGGGTCTTCAAAAACAAATTGGACCATAAGCGAGAAATCGTAAGAAACAAGGCACGCTTAGTAGCCAAGGGCTATAGTCAAGTTGAAGGCCTTGATTACGATGAGACCTATGCTCCCGTGGCACGATTAGAATCCATCTGATTGATGCTTGCATTTGCAGCACATTGATAGATACCATTTTAGTGATTATTTGAGTTGCTAAAATCCATGTTTGACCTATGTTTTTTATCGCTTAATTGTGAAATTGCCCTGGGTTTTAGAATTTCCTCTTATTTTGGACTTAATTGCAAATTTACACATATTTGGATTATTTGGCCACTAAATTCTTGATCTATTTTTGTAAGCATGAAGGGTTCATGGACTTAGGGTATATTGGGTCAAACTTGAGTCGGAAGTGACCCGGATCGAGTTATCAAGATTAGGATTAAATCTGAGTCGTCCAATTCAAAAGCGGCGAGATCTGAGCCATCCGGGACTATCTGAAGCAATCCGAACTAGGGTTAGGGTTGATCAAGCATTCTGATCATGATCTGAAAGTTTCATCCCAATCACAGCTAAATCAACCGTTGGATCAAGCTCGGAGGGCTCTAGATCGTCCATTCAAAGACTAAGTTGATCTGGACCATCCGTTGCACATCTGGAGGATCCAAGCTACCACGAGGCAGATCCTGACCCCAGATCAACATCCTCAAAGTTTGGCTCAAATCAGAGCAAGATCAGCCGTTGGATTTCATCCGATCAATCTGGACCGTCCATGGCTAGCTATTTAATCAGAAACGCGCCCCAGTCTCCCTTGTTTCGTCTTCCTCACCGCAATACTTTCTTCTTCAGTTCTTAGTCTTCTTCAGAGTTTTTCTTCAATCCAAAGGGGCGCGACCCCTCGATTTCTTCACTAGATCGAGTTCTAGGTCAGTGGAAGGGTTCTCGGTGAATTTCCAGCTCTCAATTGCCCAAGAACAGAGCTTTTGTGAGGTCTCCGGAGTTCTGCCATTTGATTCCGTCAATATCGGCTGCACACCATTTCATCCACCTGAGTAGTTCAGAGGGGTTCCCTGAAGTGCTCAGATCAATCCCAATCCATCATCGCAGCTGAGTTGAAGGAATTGGATAGGTTTTTGGATTTGAGCAGAGATGAGCTGGTTTTGAATCGCAGATGCTGTTTTCCATCGATTTGCTGAGCTTGCGGGTTCGAGGCTCACACTTGCCTGACGAACAAGGAGGATTCGAGCTAGGGAAGGATTGAGGAGTAGTTTACTTGGTTAATTTTCATTGTTGTAGCTGTAATTTCATTTCTGCACCTTTTTCTGTTCTGTTTTTCGTATCAGCACTTTAATTTCGGTTACTGAATTTGTTCTCTGCTTAATTAGTGTTTAAATGTTGAAAGTTAATCAGTAGGTAGTTTGTTTAGTGAGCATTAGGTTTCCATTTCAGTTAATTTCAGGTTTACAGCTTGTGTATCAACTTTTCAAACTGCGTATCAGTTTTTGTTCTGCAATTTCATGTCAGTTTCAAATTTCTTTCAGCTTGTTTTCAATTCGATTAGTGTTTAGTTTATTCCCTGCAATTGAAGATCGCATTTAGTTTACTGATTCAATTAATTTGAATTGTTTAGCAATTTGATTTTATTACTGCATTTTCGTTTTCAGTTTCAGCGCAACCTTATTTCTGAACTCAGTTTTTCCTGCGTATCAGATGAGAGTTCTGAACAATTGCATCAAGAAAATATTGCTTGATAAATTTTCCCTGATAAGAATTTACAGCTTGTAGACTCCACAGCATTGTTTTGCATTCGGGTGATCTGAAATTCTTCCTCCATTTCTGCCGTGGATGGTTTCTGAACATTGCAGCGAGCTGAAATTCTGGGCACTTCATTCGAGTTGATTTCTGATGTTTTTAATCCATTTGTATTCAGTTTTGTTTCCATATTGATCAGAGTTCATTTCTGCCCATCAAATTCGGCTCTGTGCTCTAGTTTTACCTTTGGTTACTTCTGAATTTTGGTGATCTGTTCATGCGTATAAAACTGTAACTCTGCAGTGTGTGCCAAGTGCCTGGAACTCTGCAAGAGTATCAAATCAACCTCAGCACTGAATTAAGTCCAAATTAACATACCTTGTAGTGTACTTTGTGCTCGAATTCAGCTTGCATTCATTAGCTTATGCATTTGATCAGTTATTGAAATTCTGCATTCAATGTATGAAGTTTTCAGATTTCATTTCTGCATTCAATATTTCTGCACATCAGCTGAGTTCTGAAATTTTGAGGGTCTGAATCCATTTGTTTTTCTGAGATTTGCAATTCGATTTGTTTGTTGCACATTTACTTGTTTCCATTGGTTGTAGTTCAGTTTATTCTTGTCTCAATTAACAACTCAATGTGCAGTTTGTCAATTCTGGGTTGCATCAGTTTGTTTTTTGCATTTCAGCTTGCCTAATTGATTTTGTATCAGTTTCTTTTCTCGATTGCAGCTCAACTTGCATTCAGTTGAATTCCAGATCTAATTACTGAAGTTAAGCTTATTTTTAATGAGCTGTTATACCTTAAGTTTGTTGGCTTTACATCTGAATTCTGCATCTAGCTTCATCACTAAGTTGCTGTCCATAATTCTGAAATCCTGTCCCATTTCTGATCTACTACATTTATGTCTAGAATTCCTTTTTAATTAATGCTAGCACTTCACTAATAGTTTGTCTTCCGAGTTGGAGTGATTAGTTTCAATTCAGAATAGTCAATCACAATTTTGGCACTTAGTATCATCTTGACACATAAGTTTTTGTCCTTGTGTATAAAGTTTTGGGTGGCAAGCATCTTGTATCTCATTGCATTTTCATTTCCGATTGAAACCAACCCAAATTTTATTTGAAACCCAAAATTCATAAACGACACATAAACACAAGCATAGAATCAAACAACTTCAACTAGTCCCGAGGAAAAATACGACCTGTGGCCCCTTTACTACGTTTTCATATTTTGATTGCAAAAAGGGTTTCTAGTACATTTATAAATTCTAAATTCTGATGGATCCACATTCGTGACAACTTTGACAGTCTATTTCGGGTCCGTCACACATCGAGGTTTCAAACTCTATCAAATGGATGTCAAATCGGCCTTCCTAAATGGTTTTATAAGAGAAGAGGTCTATGTCGAACAACCTCCGGGGTTTGAGAACTCCGAATTTCCAAACCGCGTGTTCAAGCTCAAAAAGGTACTTTACGGCCTTAAACAAGCACCCCGAGCTTGGTATGAGCGGTTGTCAACATTTCTAATTGAAAAAGGCTTTGTGAGAGGATAAATATACCCTACACTATTTCTACTAAGAGATGGTGACAATATATTTGTAGCCCAAGTATATGTCAATGACATAATTTGTGGCTCAAACAATAAGGGCTATTTGAATGAATTTTTTAGACACATAGAGAGTGAATTTGAGATGAGTCTAGTGGGAGAGTTGACTTTCTTCCTTTGACTTGAAATCAAGCAAACTCGTGACGGAATCCATGTGCACCAATCAAAGTACACTCAAGAGATGCTTCGAAAATTTAACATGAGTGATTCCAAAGAGGTAACCACTCCCATGGCTACAAACACACGTTTAGACAATGATGAGAGTGGTAAACCTGTTGACTTAACTCAATATCGAAGCATGATAGGTAGTTTGCTATACCTCACAGCTAGTCGACCTGATATTCTTTTTGCTGTGGGTATGTGCGCTAGGTATCAAGTCTGTGCCAAGGAATCTCATCTAATTGCTGTTAAAAGAATTTTGAGATACCTTAAGGGCACAATTGGAGTTGGTCTTTGGTACCCCTGTACCGAGTCGTTTGACCTAATTGGCTACACCGATTCCGACTATGGTGGGTGCAAGTTGGATCGGAAGAGCACGAGTGAGGGTTGCCAATTCTTAGGATCATCATTAGTTAGTTGGTCAAGTTGGAAGCAACATTGTGTTGCTCTCTCCACGACCGATGCAAAATATATCGCCATGGGAGAGAGTGTATCACAATTGTTATGGATGATTCACACATTAGCGGACTATGGATTAACCTACAAGGGTGTGCAAGTGTTGTGTGACAACATAAGCACAATAAACCTAACAAAGAATCCAGTCCATCACTCTAGAACCAAGCATATTGAAGTGCGTCACCACTTCATTAGAGATCATGTTGCTAGAGGAGATATTGTACTCTCACATGTAGAGTCAAAATTGAACCTAGCGGACATTTTCACTAAACAACTTCCCGAGAATGAATTTAGTTTCTTACGAAGGGAATTGGGAATGTGTCGTGTTTCATAGGATTAAAAAGCATTCAAAACCCTTCATGATCGTTTCAAATTGTTGGGAACAATTATTGGGCAACTTGGGGACATCTCACACAAACTATAAGGTTTAACAAAATGTTTTTGTTTGCTAGAACTGGGGTGAGATGCAAGGATCAACCTAATTACTCAAAATGTCAATGCATCTCTTGAGAAATTAGGTTGACGAGATAATAATCACTAAGTTGACCAAGTATGGGGAAAACCAATGCATAACATATGTGTATTTGGCTCCATGATCATACTTGGATATTCCAATCAAGGAAACTTGATTGGAGACTTTATTTTGATACAAACTTGGTTTGAATTGGTTGGATGTGTTGATTGAGTTTGACTCCACTTGGTTGGAGCAAATTGATTTGTTAAATCCATAAGGACCTTTGATCCTTGTTAAGGGATCAATTATAGTCAAGAGAACACCTCCACAATCAGCAAAGTTACATCATATCGTATCGGAATTCATTCGGAAGTCTGAAACTGAAGTTTCTGATTATATATAAATAAAAAAAATTCCTGATACCTGATCGGTCACCGGACCAATCAGGAGGTGGCCTGATCGGTCACCGGACCGATCAGGAGTAGGTCTGATTGGTCCAAAGGACCGATCAAGCTATTTCTCGATTAATCACAGAAATCACTCTGGGTTGGCCTGGATCAGTCAACAAACCGATCTGGCCCCCTTGGTGATCGGTCCACAGACCGATCATGAGGGTCACAGAAAATTTTGCCAACTCTCTCTTCACTCCCTGATCGATCGGCAGATCGATCAGTGTATTGCCTGATCGATCACCTGACCGATCAGGACCAAGCCAGACCGATTAGGCTGGAGCCTGGTCGGTCTGAGCGTTCTTGGATCGAACGGTGATCTGTTCGATCGCAATAAATTTCGGTTGGTGGATCGGTCCACCAACCTATTAACTCCATCCATCTCTTCATTTTCAACCCTAGTGCCGAAACCTTTGTCTTCTAGCTGCATGAAACCTTCCTCAGTTTCCTTCTCTTGCGTTTCCTCTTCCTATGCTGAAGCTTGGCGTGATCTGCTCCCTGTGTGGATTTGTGATCTTTGGAGTTTCTCTGAAGGTCACCACCGCGTGAGCGTCTTCTTCCTGCGCACGCCCTCTATGCTGCTTCATCCTCTGCGCAGTCTCTTCTTCCAACTTATTGAGACATGTTCTTTCCAAGACAATCATTCACCAATATGGCCCCTAAGTAAGTTTTTGTTTTGTTTGTAACCTGTTGATTACTTCATCAGTCACGATTTATGGAAGCTAACCATGTTGATTCTTTGTGTGATTGTGTACCGTGACCTTGCCCTTGCTGTGCCTTACCCATATGATCAAACCTTATTGTCACTTGATTATTGATCAAACCTTTTATTGCATAATCAAATTTGTGTGTGCCATGATTATCAATTCTGGCTGTGACCTTGTCTCGACTATTGATCAAAATTATGGTGTCTATCATGATTTAGTTTTCCACTTGATTCTTGATCAAACCATATTTCCTTGATTACACTTTTATTCACTGATCATTATGTGTTCAATTTATCAACTCCAATTTGTTGCAGTGACTTATTGTTCCAATCCTTGGGAAATCTTCTAGAGGTAAAGAACCGGTTGAGGGTAACTCATGATCGAGGGCTCCCTCTTCATCTCCTAAACCCCAACCTCCTTCTGATGACAGATTTCAAAATGCTTATTTCAAATTTTTCTTTCACAGTAGAACCTTCAAACTCCTATCGTGTCGAACTGTGGACCGAGCGTTTATTTACGAACACTGTCCTTTAGTACGCCAGATCATTGAGTTCTACAAGCTAGGATCCATTCTCTTCCTTGAGCGGCCAATAAATTTTGATTTAGTCTCCGAATTTTATAACAACATGGTCAGTGGAGAGGGTATGGGGTATAGGACCCGAGTGGCCTGTATCGACCTCAATTTTGATTTATCAGCTTTCACTGACTTTCTAGCTTGTCGTCGTTTAGATAATGACTTTCCGCTTTACTCTTATCTTCCAAATCCTCTACTAGTTCCCTTGGATGGAGTCACTCCTGACTCTATCCACGAGTATTTTTTCAGCCATCCCAGGTCGAGAGGTCCCGGTGAGCCTGCCGGTGATTTTCCAGCATTTGCCGCTCTCAGTCTTTCCCCCGCTGATTATGTCCTGTTTAAAATTATCACTAACTGTCTGATCCCTATTACTTCGAAGCCCTTAGCAGAAATTCGCTCATTCCACTGCTTGATGCTCTACGAGATGCATCGGCAGTTAGACTTTGACATCATAGCGACCATCTATTTCTCTATCATCACCTACAGTCAGATCGACCGTCAGACGGTTTACATGCCGTTTGGACATATCATTACTGCCTGGCTTCATTCGGTCGGTATCAACGTGTCACAGGGCAGGATCGTGCCGCATGGGTTCGGGCAGGACTGCCGACTTGGCCGACGCGCGTTGGCCCAGTCTGGCATTATCGTCGGACCGCAGGGGCTGAGGTGGAAGGATAGGAGAGGTCTGGGGAATTACCTGGTGGACCCATGTTCATATACCCGCAGCTCCAGCTTTTCATCAGGAGCCGCCCGCTGCTGTAGAGGGCCACTATGAGCCGGATCCGGATCTTCGCTGGCAGATTGCGGAGCTGGAGTAGCCGATCCAGCATGATCTTCATATGACAGAGCTCTGGCGACAGGAGGTCCACTCTGAGTTTCAGTCTTTTGACCGTAGATTGCTTGCGATCGAGTCCGACGTCTCTGGGGTCCACTCCCGACAGGTCCCTCCAGCAGCACTGCACCAGGGAGCGTCATACCTATTGATGATACATTTGACGATGACCCCCCACGAGGATTGATGATTCTGATGTTGACTATTATGACTTGATGATATATTTGACTGTTATGACTTGATGTTCTTCTTGACTATGCTTTGATGCAGTGTTCTGCATCTGACTATATGACTATTTCCATCTATGACTTGCTACTCCATGCTTATTATTAGTTCTTGTTTTATTCCTATTCCTTGATTCATATGCTGCATGTGATTGCTATATCCTACTTTATCTTTATCACATGGTTTCATATGCTTTTAAAATTAAATCATATCTTTGTTGTTTTGGCAGAACCCTGGGTTTGAGGGGGAGTATGTTTAAACTTAACAACTGGTCTACACCATTTTCGGTGTTTGACAAAGGGGGAGAGTATGGTTGGTTAAGTTTAGGACTACTACGAGTTTAATTGTTGTAGGGGGGGGATCCTAATTCCCCTACGATTCTGAAATTTGAGACAATTGAATTCAAATTCCTAAACTTAAAATCGGGTTGTCAAACAACAAAAAGGGGGAGATTCTTGATGCAGTCTGACCCTGATTGTTGTTTTGGTTTGACACCGATTTTAGTTTTGGTTAATGAGATGATTGGGATTAAGTCATGGTCAGGGACTAGTCACACCTAGTGGGACTAGGTGGAGTGGAAAAGACCTAGTGGGACTAGACATACCTAGTGGGACTAGGTGGAAACCCTGGCTTGGGAAGCCAGGTCCTAGCTTGGGAAGCCAGGTCCTAGCTTGAGAAGCCAGGTCCTAGCTTGAGAAGCCAGGTCCTAGCTTGAGAAGCTAGGTTGGATGAAATCCTGGCTTGGGAAGCTAGGTCCTAGCTTGAGAAGCTAGGTTGGATGAAACCCTGGNATCCTGGTGAGTGAAGCCAGGTCCTAGCTTGGGAAGCTAGGTTGAAGTCCCGGTGAGTGAAACTGGGCACGGAGTCTTGGTCCGGGGGTTTGAGCATGAGTCAGAGAAGGTTGGAGGCCCGTTCTCTTGACTTAGAGTGGATTTGGCCTTGCCTGGATCGGTCTGGTGACCGATCAGGGAAGTTGGCACGGAGTTCCCTCGTGGATCGGTCTGGTGACCGATCCAGTGATGTCTGATCAGTCTGGTGACCGATCAGGGAGCATACAGTGACCTTGGAAGTCTTTCTGTTCGGCTCCTGATCGGTCTGGTGACTGATCAGGGAGACTATTCAGATTGTTCTGGTGAACGATCCAATGGATATCAGGATCGCGAGCTTCTCACTATAACCGATGAGGCTAGAGCCTGATCGGTCTGGACCCATCCTGATCGGTCTGGTGACCGATCAGGAGTCACTCTGATTGGTCCAGTGACCGATCAGGAGGTTTGGGCTGCAAAGCTGGAAAATCACTCTGAGAAGGAGTGGATCGGTCTGGTGATCGATCCACGACTTGGGAACGATCTGGTGATCGATCACGGGGAAGTCGCGATTTCAGGTTTCTCACTGGGGACCGATCAGGTTGGAGCCTGATCGGTCTGGAACCATCCTGATCGGTCTGGTGACCGATCAGGGGGTCACTTTGATCGGTCCGGTGACCGATCAGTAGCTAACAGCTTTAATTCAAAACCGTTATCAGAGTTCTGATCGCGTTCTGATTTCCACTGATACACTACTGATTTCGCTTTGATCTTCTCTGTTATTGCTGATGCAAGTTTGATTTCATTTGCTAAACCTCTGATCAAGTGTGCAGGTGACAGGGATGACTTCAAACATTAAAGGAGGGTCAACTGGGTTCTTTCCATGTATCAGGTTTGGCTGTTTCTCCTTCTCAGGTTGCAACGGACGTTGGGGCTGCTGGCAACATACCTGGGGCTCGACTGGGGCTCGAATGAGGGGAGCTCAGGGAGTCCAGGAGAGGTCAGGGTAGCTGGGCAGTGGCAGATGAGTAGCTGGTGAGCTGCAGTGGAGCGTCTGGTGGCTGGTGATGTGAGCTGCAGAGGCCAGATGCTTAAAAGTCCTGAGAGGTGGAGAAAGAAAAAGAGATCTCTTCTTTGGCTACAACACTTCAGCTCTTGCGACAACTTTGATCATCTCTTGAGCAAGCAACTGTGAATCTTGAGCAACATTCTGATACTTGAGCACTTGGAAGAAACAAGGAGCTTGGCGAGTCCATCAGCAAGAAGACATGAAGAGCAGGAGTTCTTGCGTGAGATATGTGCTGAGTGGAGCTCGGTGAGGAGTTCGCTTGTGTTCTTTCTGTCCTAAGTGCTCTGTAAGATTTCTTCTCGTGTTTCTCTATACTTAATACTTCATTCGGTTTGAAGCGCTGTGGAGAGGTTACTCCACCGAGAAGGAGGTTGCATTCTATCCGGATTTTCCGGGGCTTGATTTGCCGACGATCAAGGGATCGCCCACCTTACGGGCACGCCAAGGAGTAGGGGCTGTTGGGACCGCGGGTGCATGTTGACATGGATGCGGGTTCGTAATTTTAAAATTAATTACGTGCAACGGAAGGTTTAGCATAAATAATTTCACAAATTATTTAACCACACATCTAAGCATGCAACCTTATATTGTGTAGACATGATCATACATTTAAAATTTTGCAGAAAGTAAACTAATTTACTTAGTACCTCGCGTAACTCGAAGGAAGGGACGAGATCCAACCGTAAGCGTCCCTTGGAAGCTCCGCCTCTATTCGCGTCTACACTGAGTTTTCTTTCGGATGACTTCGCAAAGCCACGAGTTTCGTGCCGACAAGAATTACTAGATTCTCCAAAGGCACGACAAGAATACCAAGAGAGAGATGAAAAACTAACCACCAAACGAAGAACGGAATCAAGATTCCGGGAGGAAGGAAGGAGTCGCGCCCCGCTTCTTCTTCTTCTTTGGCTTCTTCTTGGTGGTGGAAGCTCACGGCAAAGGGGGAGGGCTCTAGGGCCGGCGGCACTAGAAGAGGGAGAGGGAGAGAAGGAGAGGGAGAGAGGCTAGGCAAGAATCCTTGATCTCTTAGATTGATTTCCAAGCCTTGCCTTGGTACCTTTATATAGTAGCCTCTTAATCGCCAAGTCTCCTCTTAACGGAATAAATTTTTCATAAGAAATTCATCTTATAAATTTTTCTATGAATTATTCCGTTATGCCAAGTTTTTATTATAACTTAATTTATAATAAAAACAACCATGTCTCCCCTTTTATTATGGAAAGAAATTTCTTTATATAAATTTCTTTATATAAATTTCTTTATCATGGTAAATCAATCCATTATTGATTTTATAAAATAAAATAAACCATTCCAAGGTTTATTTTAATTTCCATGATAAATAAATCTCTTTATATAAATTTCTTTATACAAATTTCTTTATACAAATTTCTTTATCCATAATTTTATAAGACAAACTACGCGCGGTTTATTTTATAATTTTGAACCAAACAATTTGGTTCTTCCCTCTTATTGTGGCCGACCAAACAAAGAGGTTGGGGACCCTCTTTGGCCGGCCAAACCCAAGCCACGATCTCACGAATTAAACTCATTTAATTCATTCAATAAGTCTTCAAAAGACTTAGCCATTTTATGCTTCCGATGCGTCTCTGAAAATTTCAGATTCGACTTATCTCTCTTGATTGGAAAATCTAATTTTCAACTCGTTTTAAATCCCTCGGACTACTCATAGTGCGTGTGACTAAATAGGCTTTCGATTTATGTTGGCCGTCTATAATTAACCAATTATAGAACGATCATGAGTGGCACCTAGTAGTACATCATGATCCCCAATTAATCGAAAGATCAACGGTTGACCTCAGAAACTATTCTGAAACCCTTCAGCAGCTATAATGAGTCGTGCTCCATTCCCTTCACCATCTTATACCCACTTGGTTCAGGACATGGTCTATGTGTGTCAGTCCCCACTAGGCTGACTACGTCACACCTAGCCCAAGTAACGTTCTCTCGTCCTACGGATTCTAATTACTCTCATGTATTTAAGAGATTCATACTCTGAACATGTCATGCTCTGGCCAGAGGCTTCGAGTAACAATCCGACGATAGGCCTTGGGTATACATCCCCTCGCAAGGAGTGGTGAATCCTTTGTAGGCTGTTCAAACATCTTTGGGCACTTCGGCTTATACCCAACCATCCTGGGTCCACACCTCCTTGGAGATGCTTGCTTAAGATGTCAAAGTATAAGTCTTCATGACCAAGATGACTTGAACACCGCAAGTCAAAGGAACATCGCACTTAAGCTGCAGTAAGAACTTCATTGACATATCTATATGTAGATTACCATATGAAGTCTTACAGCTAGTCACTCCAATGAACTAGTTCCCTTAACTAGCATTCATGTTTATCTCCGGACATCCCAATGTCACCAGCCAGTGAGAATCAGCTGATTAGAGAATAACCCATGCTAGTCTCAACAGAATTGATAGTGTCCGTATTTATCAATTCATCGACTAGGGACAATTTCAATACTTCACAATTGCACATGTAGAGATAATCACTAGTTGTGAATTAATCACAAATTCTCTCATGCTGTGAATTGTATTGCGAACATTCAGTAAATGAGTTTAAGATCTCAATCTAATACACAAACATGTATACTCAAATAGTGAATATTCATTTATTAAAATAAATGATTACAATCATAAGGCGATTGCCTTAGGACACTTCTCTCACAATACTAACAGGGGCAAGTTATCCCCGAACCTTGTAAATCCTCTTTGTTAGCATTTTTTGCTTGTGTTTAGTTTAGGGTTTAGTTTATGCATATCTCTGTTTTTGTATTGCTTCCGCTGTGCTGCGACTAACCCTAAGTGCAGAGTTTCAAAAGTGGGAGAAATTTATGTCTGGCTACATTCACCCCCCTCTCTAGCCATCCAAGCACTAACAAGTGGTATCAGAGCTTGGGGCTTTGTTCAAGTGGCTTAACATCCGAGAGCTATCAACAAGAATGGCTTTGAGAGAAGAATTTAGCACCACTCGACCTCCCTTCTTTGATGGATCGGATTTTCAATATTGGAGGTCTCGCATGGAGTACTACCTCAAGACCGACATAGGTATGTGGTTCTCGGTGATGGAAGGGCTTCACCCCTCCAAGAGATGCGGAGGGAAAAGAATTGGAGTCTTCGCGGTGGTCGGCTGAGCAAACCCGAAAAGGAGAAGCCGATGCGAAGGCGGTGGTGACCTTGCAATGTGGAATGAACAAAGACCAATTGATCAAAGTTGGTCCATTTACAAGCGCAAAGGATTTGTGGAACAAGCTCATCGAGCTTCACGAGGGCACCCGGGACTCGAGAATAGCCAAGAGGGACTTGTTCCTCAATCAACTACAAAATCTCTCAATGAAGGAGAGTAAAACGGTAAGCGAACTTCATAGTAGATTCAAAGAGGTATTGAATGGTCTCCACTCCTTTGACGAAAAGGTCGAGAACCGCGACCTTGTGAGGTATGTGTTAAAAGCTTTTCCAAGGAATGCCTTGTGGTCATCCATGGTGGATGCCTATAAGGTTTCTAAGGACTTGTCAATTGTAAAATTGGATGCTCTATTTTGTGAAATGGAGCTACACGAGATGGCTAACAAAGGCCCCAAGAAGAAGGGGATTGCTCTTGTGGCAGGGGAAAAGACCAAGAAGAAGGAGAAGAAGAAGGAAGTCTCTTCATCTTCATCCGAGTCCAAGTCTGAGTCCGAGGAGGATGGCAGCGGGTCTTCTTCCTCCGAGATGGCCAACTTTGTTAGAAGAATGATGAGGAAGAGCCGACGCTTCAAGGGTAAAGGTAACCCTAGTGAAGTTAAAATTGATAAGTCTAATGTTACTTGTTATGAGTGTAGCAAGAAAGGGCACTTCAAGAAAGACTGCCCAAAGTTAAAGAAGAAGGAGGAGAAATCAAAGAAGAAGAAGAAGACCTTGAAGGCCACATGGGATGAATCATCCTCTAGCTCATCCGAAGAAGAGAAGGAGGAGAAGAGTACACGCCATGTAGCACTCATGACCATGGAAGATCAAGAAAGCAGTGATGAATCCATGGACTCATCAAACGCGGCTTCATCATCTTCGGATGATGAAGAGGTAATCTCTCCCGAATTAGACAAATGCTATATAACCATTGCATGTTTAATCGATTTGTTGAAAAAGTCAAAAGGAAAGGTTAAATCATTGAAAGTAGAAGTTGAACGATTGAAATCCTCTATGGATGAGGATGTAGATGATTTGCATGTAGAAATGTTAGAAGATGAAAACAAATATTTGAAGAGTGAGGTTGAAAGACTCAAGAGTGTTCTTGAGAAATTCTTCACTAGCTCAAAGACTTTAGATATGATTCTAAATGCACAAAGGGCAGTTTACAACAAGGCCGGTATTGGTTACCGACCTAAAGAACCATCATTTGTTTCTTTAATGTCTAGGACTGATGTTAGACCACTTAAGACTCCTAGGGTTCAAAGGAAAATGGTCAAGGCATGGGTGCTTAAGTCTTGCATTGTAGGTGTTTTAGGTCCCAAGATTTGGGTACCTAAATCTTCTATCTTTCGTATTGTGTAGGTCGGGATTCAGGGGGAGCATCTATCAACTTGGTTCGTTGATAGTGGGTGCTCTAAACATATGACCAGTGATAGATCCTTATTCACTACCCTTCAAAGAAAAAGTAGAGATAATGTTTCCTTTGGTAACAATGGTAGTCTTAAGGTTGTAGGGATAGGAGAAATTCAAATATCCGAATGTCTTAGGATTAAGAATGTCCTTCTAGTCAAGGGGATGACATTCAATCTCTTGAGTGTCAGTCATTGTGTGATGCGGGTTACACAATTGATTTTCAACCAAGTCAATGTCTAGTTAGACAACATGACACATTTGACACGGTACTAGTAGGCACAAGGATAGATAACATTTATCAAGTTTCTTTTAAAAGTGTTACTAATGCTTTTGTTAAGTGTTTCATGTCAAGAGAAGATGAGTCTAACCTTTGGCACCGGAGACTAGCATACGTGAACATGAAGAATATCCAGAAATTGGCCAACAAGGGACTAGTTCGTGGCTTACCAAGCATCAAGTATGAAAAAGATAAGCTTTGTGATGCATGTCAAATGGGTAAGCAAACGAAATCTTCACACAAAGGTAAAAGCGCTGTAAGTACATCTATCGTCTTAGATTTACTTCACATGGACTTGTTTGATTGTAGCACGATTATATCTTTGAATGGTAGTAGATATTGTTTTGTGATCATTGATGATTTTACTAGATATACTTGGACATATTTTCTAAAATATAAGGACCAAACCCTGGATGTTTTTATTTCCTTTTGTAGAAGGGTTGAAAATGAAAAATCATCAACAATTAAAACAATTAGGAGTGATCATGGAGGAGAATTTCAAAACCAAAGATTTTTAGAGTTTTGTCAAGAGAGAGGATATAGACATGAGTTCTCCACTCCTAGAACACCACAACAAAATGGTGTTGTAGAGAGGAAGAACCGAGTCTTACAAGAGGCTGCAAGAAGCATGCTCAATGAGTACTCTTTACCGAGTTACTTATGGGCTGAAGCTGTGAACACAGCTTGCTACGTGCAAAATCGAGTCCTCATTCATAGATTCTTAGGGAAGACTCCTCATGAACTTTGATTTGGAAAATCACCTACAGTTAAACATCTTAGGGTGTTTGGGTGTAGGTGTTTATTTTAAACACCAAGGACCATCTTGGAAAGTTCACAGCAAAAGCTGATGAAGGGATACTGGTCGGGTACTCCCTAGTCAGCAAAGCTTACCGAGTCTATATCAAGAAGTCTAGATTGGTTGAAGAGTCTTCTGATGTTGTCTTTGAAGAAATTCCAAAAGCAAATGATCAATCAGAAGATGTAGAAGGAGTTCAATTCGAACTTAGGAAACTAAGTTTGGATGAAAGTCCAAGTGTTGTAGATGGTGATGAATCTGATGACGGTGAGCCTAGACAACTCATAGATCAGCCGGATCCTGAGGCTGAGCCTGTGTCTAGTGACACCATCCAAGAAGCACCTCCAATACCAAGGCAAACTAGGTTAGCTTCTAGTCATCCCCAAGACCAAATTGTTGGAGACATCCATCATGAGGTTAGGACTAGATCATTCTTCAGGAATGAGGCTAATGAAGTTGCTCTAATTTTTGAAATTGAACCTAGAAAAATTGACGAAGCATTAAATGATCCCGATTGGATCATTGCCATGCAAGATGAACTAGGTCAATTCGAGAGAAGTCAAGTTTGGGACTTAGTCCCTAGACCTAAGAAGACCACCATTATTGGAATCAAATGGGTCTTCAAAAATAAATTGAACCATAAGGGAGAAATCGTAAGAAACAAGGTACGCTTAGTAGCCAAGGGCTATAGTCAAGTTGAAGGCCTTGATTACGATGAGACCTATGCTCCCGTGACACGATTAGAATCCATCCGATTGATGCTTGCATTTGCAGCACATCGAGGTTTCAAACTATATCAAATGGATGTCAAATCGGCCTTTCTAAATGATTTCATAAGAGAAGAGGTCTATGTCGAACAACCTCCGGGGTTTGATAGTTCCGAATTTCCAAACCACGTGTTCAAGCTCAAGTAGGCGCTCTACGACCTTAAACAAGCACCTCGAGCTTGGTATGAGCGGTTGTCCACATTTCTCATTGAAAAAAGCTTTGTGAGAGGACAAATAGACCCTACACTATTTCTACGAAGAGATGGTGATAATATATTTGTAGTCCAAGTATATGCCGATGACATAATTTGTGGCTCAAACAATAAGGGCTATTTGAATGAATTTATTAGACACATGGAGAGTGAATTTGAGATGAGTCTAGTGGGAGAGTTGACTTTCTTCCTTGGACTCGAAATCAAACAAACTCGAGATAGAATCCATGTGCACCAATCAAAATACACTCAAGAGATGCTCTGAAAATTTAACATGAGTGATTCTAAAGAGGTAACCACTCCCATGGCTACAAACACATGATTAGACAATGATGAGAGTGGTAAACCTGTTGATCTAACTCAATATCGGAGCATGATAGGTAGTTTTCTATACCTCACAGCTAGTCGACCTGATATTTTTTTTGCTGTGGGTATGTGCGCTAGGTATCAAGTTTGTGCCAAGGAATCTCATTTAATTGCTGTGAAGAGAATTTTGAGATATCTTAAGGGCACAATTGGAGTTGGTCTTTGGTACCCTCGTACCGAGTCATTTGATCTGATTGGCTACACTAATTCCGACTATGGTGGGTGCAAGTTGGATCGGAAGAGCACGAGTGGGGGTTGCCAATTCTTAGGGTCATCATTAGTTAGTTGGTTAAGTCGGAAGCAACATTGTGTTGCTCTCTCCACGAACGACCGAGGCAGAATATATCGCCATGGGAGAGAGTGTTTCACAATTGTTGTGGATGATTCATACACTAGAGGACTATGGATTAACCTACAAGGGTGTGCAAGTGTTGTGTGACAACATAAGCACGATAAACCTAACAAAGAATCCAGTCCATCATTCTAGGACCAAGTATATCGAAGTGCGTCACCACTTCATTAGAGATCATGTTGCTAGAGGAGATATTGTACTCTCACATGTAGAGTCAAAATCAAACCTAGCGGATATTTTCACTAAACCACTTCCCGAAAATGAATTTAGTTTCTTACGAAGGGAATTGGGAATGTGTCACGCTTCATAGAATTGAAAAGCATTCAAAACTCTTTATGATCATTTCAAATTGTTAAGGGACAACAATTGGGCAACTTGGGGACATCTCACACAAACTATAAGGCTTAACAAAATATTTTTGTTTGCTAGAAATGGGGTGAGATGCTAGGATCAACCTAATTACTCAAAATGTCAATGCATCCCTTGAGAAATTAGGTTGTCAAGATAATAATCACTAAGTTGATCAAGTATGGGGAAAACCAATGCATAACATATGTGTACTTGGCTCCATGATCATACTTGGACATTCCAATCAAGGAAACTTGATTGGAGACTTTATTTTGATACAAACTTATTTTTCATTGGATGAATATTCTAATTGGTTGAATGCCTTGATTGAGTTTGACTCCACCTGGGTGGAGCAAAGTGACTTGTTAAATCCATAAGGACCTTTGATCCTGGTTAAGGGATCAAGTATAGTCAAGGGAACATCTCCAAGATCGAAAATCTTCCATTTGATCGTATCAGAACTCGAAGGGGAGTCTGTAATTGAAGTTTCTGATCGTATCAGAAAACTTCCTGATACCTGATCGGTCACCGGACCGATTAGGAGGTGGCCTGATCGGTCACCGGACCGATCAGGAGTAGGTCTGATCGGTCCAATTGACCGATCAAACCAAATTGCGATAACCCACTGCAATCCCTCTGTGTTGGCCTGGATCGGTCCACTAACCGATCTGGCCCCCTTTGGTGATCGGTCCACCGACCGATCAGGAGGGTCGCAGAAAATCTCATAAACTCACTGTTCGCTCCCTGATCGATCGGTAGACGATCAGGGGCTTGCCTGATCGGTCACCCGACGATCAGGACCAAGCCAGACCGATCAGGCTGGAGCCTGATCGGTCTGGGCGTTCCCAGA